>SNQJ01S0000792.1:0-16198 GCA_010110895.2 Picea sitchensis | reverse complement strand
ACTCATTTAAATGTCAATTTGGGATTCGTAATCGAAAGAGTCGTTACACCATATGTGCCAAGAATAAGTAACCTATCTAATTCTGTTGCATATAGAAAATAATTAATAACATAAAAATTCCATTTCTAAGATCTCTAAATACTTCAAAATATCCTCTGAACCTAAAACTGATAATAAAACTTAGACAAATAGTCAATCAAAGAGATATTGTCTTAGAGAAACAAGTGTGTTCATGTTAGGCACTTGTATTGAAAAGATGAACTTTAAGAAGCTTGTCTCCTGTAGCAGTTAAAACAATCAAATCCAACCATTCTTGAAACAAAAACCAACTTCAACTTCATGTAATTCGATCAAACTAGCACAAGGGAAATTCAGTCTAACTGAAAGACTTTATTACAACACATGAAGATGAAAGATAAGGTCTCCTGGTCCCATGCGATACTACAATCATAAACTTAAAATATCAGTCCCACACTTCAAATCATGAGATAGCTACCTTCAACATTGGATAACAACATGTATATTCGATCTAGCATTTGCCTATACACACCAATCCAAACTGATTGACTCAATACTCAATCCTGAGAATGAAATAAAGACAAATCACACACAAACGCTGTTGTAAACTACAAACACACATAACGTATAAAATGAGGTTTACCTTAGTTGGGGTGGTGGGCCCTTTCCGAACCAACAAGGAACCTTCTAAGGAGTTAATAGGCTAAAAATTTCACTCACATCCAAGAATTGACATAAAAGATCTTTTGTATTAATTCAACTGGTAAATTGGATCAACAGTCTTTTACTTCATACATGACGATGACAAGTACTGTCTGATTCTTATCGTATATTTTCTTACATTCCTTTCTACACAACATTCCTTATATAAGGTAAGCCTATACTACCAATATTTATGGATAAACATTAAACAGTTCGAGAAATTTTAGAATTAAGATTTACATCGAATTTTGAGGATTCGACTCCATCCTCATGACATGAAGTGCATGAGCGATGGAGTCTCTTGCAACTGGAGAACTAACTCAGACGATTCTATCCAACTGTCTTCTCGAAATCTCCACCATTATGTAGGTCCAACTGGCGCATCCCGAAACAGAGGTTTTAGCATTGGATTGCACACAGTCGTAAGTCTGGTACCGAAATAGAACAGAGCAAGGAGTACCAGAATGACACACGTCTTGGTACCGGATCAAAACTGTCTTGGGTACCGGAATGGATTCGGTACAGGATTACATGGTGTCTGGTAGTGCCGGATAGATTGCTCATAAATCAAATTATTAGAACTATACAAAATAAAACACTTTCAATCAAATTAATTAAAGAAAGTTAAACAAACATGCTTTAAATCACCAATTACCTCTTGTAGACATGACATAGCTATTAGGCATGCATTTTGGGAGGGAATAGTCCAGTATAGGTTTATAATAGAGGCAAAAAGACTTAGATAGAGGGTAAGATAGGGTATTATCTTATGGAAAAATGGAGACTCAACAATAATATAAAGTTGTAGTTCTCTCTTTGTCTATTCCTGATTTTATCCTGAGTTTAATGGATGAATGTGATAATGGTGTATGTTTTTAGTTTGTTAATTAACTATGATTGAATGTATGAATGTTAGCCCAAGTGGATTCCTTGTATGCTTTATCCCTTCATGTCTGAAACAAGACTAGATGGTCTTTGTGATTCTCTTGGAGTCTTGGGTGAGACATTCTCCGGTCCTTGACTAAATATTGATATGTCAATGTTGTTGGTCAACTCTAGATGAACCATGGGTCATCAACACACCTAGTGTTTGGAAGGACGTGCGCAAGTGATTCAACAAACAGTTCCGTTTCTAGGACCTGAAGGTTTTGTATTGCATGATGAAGGGAGAGAATGAGGTGGAATCCATCTCGAAAGGAAATAAAAGACTGGTTAATTGCGAAGGAAGATGAGTTTTCTTGATGAGAAACTCAGGGTCAGATAACCAACATTGAACATCAGAAGGATAGGTATATTCACAATGATTTTCATGAAGTTTTCTTTGTTGAGTTTCCATGTTTGTTGTATGAATGGTTCAAGAGTCAAACCACTACTAACACTTCTTTGAGACCCTAAGAGCCACTGGTATAGAACCAAACTATAGTTGATAGGATGAAGGAATCTGATAACAAATGGGATCAATCAATCGATTTTTTGTTTACCTGAGTTAAGGAGGGGTACATTATTGAGTTTGTTGTAGAATACAATGATTCTTTCAGTGAGGCTAAAATAAATTTTGTTAAAGGTCTTTGAAAAAGACTCCTAGAATAAATATTGTTATGGATAAAGATTCTTTTCATGGAGAAAGGATTGATGCACATGGATCTAGATATGATGGATGAGTAAACCCACCAGCATCCGGGGGGATGAAAAGAAGGGTGAAAGAGAGAGAGAATATGGATCCATTGAGAGGATCCAAAAGATGTTGAGATTAGGTGAGGAAAGAATGGACCCTGAAGAGCACAGGAGAGAAAGAGCCGAAAGATACACAAGAAGAGGGGAACTAAGGAGGAAAGCATAATAGAGGAGAAGAAAGAAGGTAGAAAGGGGCGAGAGACAAGGGGTCAGACCCAAAATGAAGAGGAAGGATATTTCACCAGGAGAAAGTGCAGAAGAGAGAGTTAGGCTAAAGAGAAGCACAAACGAAGATAGGTCATCGAAGAGACACAATGTTAGGAGTAGGGTATCCAGTGAAGATACTAGAAGTAGTGATAGTAGGTTCAAATACGATGAAGTTAGACCCCCTTGAATATTGAGAGATGCCGCAACCTCAGTGGAAGATGAGGCACATAGTAGAGGCGCTGAAGTAGGTGAGAATGGTAAAGATTCCCTATTAGAATTGGAAGAGGCATTAGCTATAGTGGATGGTCTTGTGTGGTTGTAGGTAGGAAAATCTATGGGTTCCCTCAGAATAAACAATGAGAGAAGATGGAGTTTCCCCCGCTTTAAATCACCCCCTTTGTGCATTTGTAACCAAAAAGAAAGAACACCAAACAACATGGTGATAGGAGTAGAAGAAGACATAAAAGTAGAAGAAATAAGAGAGGATACAAGTGAAAAGAAGATGAAGTCAGTAGTACTTCACAAGGAAGAGTATTAGTTGCTAGATCACCAATAGTGATCAGTCAGTTGGGAGGACACAATCCTAAATTGAGAATGGCGAATCAAGACACAACACTAAAGATACCCATGTTGCATGGGATGGGTAAGGACGATGCATAGTGTTATCACACTAAGTCGCCTTGGGTCTCTTAGTTTGTTTTTGCTAAAAAGAAAAATTAAAAAAAACCTTAGATTCTTATTTTCTCTTTAAAATAAATTTCTCATCCATTAAATGTTATTTTTGATAGGACCTCTTAGGATGACTAAACCTTTGAGTCATAGCTCATGTGTTGATCCATAATTCAATTTTTGGTCCTTAAACCCTTATGAGCTCATGGTCTATTCTTTATGTCCACTCTTGTGATTCATCCCTAGGTTGATACCTCCCATGACCAGGCTGATGTGACACACCTCTCTCCTCACTCATGACCTTGCATGCATACCTCATCATCCCCACTCACCTCTCCAATAATTTTTTTGATTTGGAGAGCACTGCCCACCCAACAAGCATTTCCGTAGCGCCTGTCATGTTTATCATTCATCCACTCCAAGTCATGATTTCCACGACTGATACCTTAACCCTTGTTTTCAGTGCCAAAAGTCGGTTGAAATGCTTTCAAAATATCTTGCATTAATGATCCTTGGTAATGGTTTCTAAATTTGAAAAGTTTAGCAATGATGCATTGCGCAAGTTTTCCAATTCATATTAGACGATCGTATGTCCACTAAATCCACTGCTGCGAGAGATTTCCGAGCCGAAGTTTCCTCAATCTCATCCTAAGATCGCGCTGAGGAGCTCAAAAATTATCGACTTCACAGGTATCCTGTGCAACCTCCTTCACATGTTAATTTTCATAGGAGATTTGTGCTCGGGTTTTAGTTTGCTAAGCTTGCAGGGTAGTATGGGAGCCATATTTTCATTCTTGTAAACATCTTTGCTTGTATCCATAGTCTGATTATTGTTGTTAGTCATAGCCTTTGAAAGTCACATGCCTGAAATAGCCTATCCTCTGTGTATGCGTTGCACTACGCAGAGGCGCTGCTCAAACCTGTCTGATTATCCTTTGCTTCTTTTCATCCTATACAGAGAGTCATTTCATAATTACTTCCTCATAGTCTACACTTTGAAAACCTATATAAGCCTGAAGGTCCATTTCTCATAGCCAAGTTCATTTTCTAAGCACTGTTAATTTGGAGGGCCATCCTTGTGCATTTGAGAATTGAATTGAAGTTTTCTGGTCAATAACATCCATTACAACCTCTTAAGAACCCTCTTTTTGAGTCATGGAGACCCCTTAGTCAAAGAAAGCACACAAAGGGGGCAAGATAGTTCGAACAAAACCTGTGGACATGTGCCTTTTTGACACAGAACCCATGGCAAGGGAAATGTTTTGAAGAGCAAGATGCCTCTCTTTCTACCAGAACATGCAGAGAGGCCACTTAGAAGTAGCAAAACAATTTGCACTAAATTTTGATGGCAAGAAAACTAGAGTTGGAGATTTGTAATTTGAGGTGACTGAAGCCTCCATCTCAGCCGCAACAGGGATCCCCATTTAATGAGAAAATTGGTTCAAGGCCATGGTATTGAGTTCACCTTTCGTTAAAGATATTTTCAAGCCTGAATACCAAGCCAATGATTTATCTAAGAGTGTGCCAAGGAATCAATTGATTGACCAGTTTGATAGAATGTTGAAAATCATACAGAGATATTTTAGTTGTGAAGGGAGATTTAACACCCTGTATCATTACCACATAAGGTTGTTGTTGCATTTTACTGGTAAGGTTCAGATGAATATTCCATATTACTTGCTGAGAAGTATAGGTAAAATGGCAGATAGGGTGCAAGCCAAATCCAAGGATGTGGAATCCAGTCTTTTCCACTTTGGACTTATCAGATGCTTGTCTCTGAAGAGTTGGGAAAGAAAGAGATCTCCTGGGAGAATTTTTTGGTCACTTCTCACTTCAAGCTGGACCCAAAACCTACCCCCCAATCATAGATTGCAGGCTCTTCATCACCTACCAGTACTAAAATAGGGATCAACAAGAAGAGAAAGGACAGAGCCCCTATTTCAGAGATCAATAAGAAGGTCAGGGAAGCTGAGGAGGAAGTCTGTCCTTCCCCACATAGAGATTTCTCACCACCACCTCCACCAGGGTTAGAAGAAGTTCCATCTTCTACCAAGGTGACATCAAAAAAAGGGAAGAAGCTTCTCTTTCCCTCTCCTCCTCCAATAGTTGAAATCAAAGGTAAAGGAACTTTCACTAGGTCATCAATTCCTAAGGGGGATTTCAAAGGAAAACCTTTACCAGAAACCCCTATACATAAGAAGAAATGGAAAGACATTGAAAAAGATGTAGAAGAGAAACAAGAAACCCATGTACAAAAAATCAAGGGTAAATGTACCAAAATACCTTTGGAGAGGGAAGATGAAGTCCTTGTGAAGGATTTTAAAAAACCTATGAAGAATAAAGAAAAGGATGTTGTGCAAGAGAAGAAGCATAAAGGAAAATGTTTTGAGAATACTGATGAAACATGCAAGGAAAATCCTTTACAGATGGAAGAAAAGGACGAGAAGAAGCTTGCTGAGACTGCACATGTCCCCAACCGCCTTGGCAGCTAGACCTGCAAAAGACTTATTAAGCAGCTTAGGGATGCAAGGAGAGAAATAACTTGTCTCAAAGCAGAAGTCAAGGTCCACTTGTCTCAGATGAATGAGCTCATGATTGGCTACAACCATACCCTGGACTTGGCAAGGTTTGCAGCGAGAAAGGCTCAACCTCTTTGTAAACAACTGAAGAATCTTTATAGACAGAACATGGGTTTCCAAGCTCTAAACAAGAAGCTAAAGGCATAACTGAATCATTTCCAAGATGAAGTAACCCAAAAGAATTTACAGGTGTTGGTTGAGGCTGCCATTGAAGATGACAAGCCAATAGCTAAGGAGAGCACAACTATACTAAAGAAGCCTACCAGTGCTAAGAATAAGAAGTCTACTGAGTTAGTTGGAGACACTCCTTCCACCAGAAAGAGTGTGAGGCTAAGTGTTAAAATGACAAAGTAGCTGGTAGTGGTAAACCTCATTTTTGAGAGTTGTTCCTTCTTGGGAAGGTTAACTGATATGCACATACTAAGTTCTTCCACCTATACAGGCTTCTATGTGTTTAGCTATATGAATTTTGGAATGTTTTTCTAAGTGCTAGCTTCACTCAATGGTAAAAGAACCTAAGTAAATTTATTTGTCATCATGGAAGGACACAAACAACTCTACACACATTCAAGAGTCTAAGACGCTGCATTTTTGGCATAGCTACCCAAACCCTTATGCAGACGCATCGTAGGTGGCGTTGTGTAATATTTTACAGAACACAGAATTGTCATACATACGCTACCCACAGGCGCTGCATAATATCTTATAGAGAGTAGGTTCACACACAGGTGTTGCGTAATATCTTACAGAGAGCAGGTTCACACACAGGCGCTACTCAATTTTGCAACAAAGGACAAATGTAGCCGCAGATATGCATCACAGGGGCGCTACCTTCTTTCCTTGTTCCATTTTAGGGGGCGCTACACAGAATTGCTACCCAAGGGAGTAGCCAGCAAACACCAGAGATCTAGGAAGACCAAGCCAACAGTTTTGTATAAGTTAATGATGGAATAAATGACAGAAGTAGCATTTGGAGTGCAAAGGAAAACTACAAGATCCAAAGGGACACATGGAAAAACATGAGCTAAGCAACAAAAGAGGATCAAARCAATTAGAAGCATGATTGKGTTTAGTAACCAACACTTCCCTGTTTTATAACATATGTTGTTATCTTAGTTAGAATAAATAATTTTTTTGAGATTTTTAAGGAAAAGAGGCCAACTCGTACCTCCAGTTGTTGCCTCCCTTTCTTGTTATAAATAGAYAGATAAATTTCTTTAATGGGTTCGGATGGCAGAGAAAGGCTCCCARTAAACTATAATATTTTTGATAAAGTGACTATGATCTAGTATGTACTGGACTTAAGACTTTTTGACTAATAGAAATCAGCTCCTATTTCGGACTATTTGCTTCTAATGTTCATATTTGAATGCTTCATATGGATGACTGTGGTAATGATATGATGGATGTTTGATCATTTTATTGTCATGGTGTTTATTTAGCTCCTTAGTTTCTAATTTCAAGAAGATCTTGTTTTAAGAAACTTTCTTCCTTTGGGCTTTTGTGGACCTGATGTTTGTAGTAGCTCTTACATTCCTCTCATCCAAGTCTTATTTTTATGCACATTTACTCCCAAAATACTGGTTGAAATTAGTCAAGACCTTATTTGTTGTTACATGTTAGCCCTGTTTCTGGGTGAGGATATTATCATTTCGATTTTTTCCATTCGACCTTTCAAAAAACACTCATACTTTCACATATCATCTGATGGGTACTGGGCTTACCTTCCTTGCAATAAGAAGGTGACTCCTAGTGCTAACACATAGAAACATTGGTTCATGTATGAGGATATATGGTCTTTGAAGAGGATAATAGATGAAGCATTGAAGATTGCATAGCTAGAGACCACTTTCAGGGATAGAGATATGACGTGGTACATGAAGTACAAGGCGATTGCACCTGTAGGAGAGACAAGGTTCTCGAAAAAAATTAAGAGATATATGCATATGAAGTTTCATAAGCCTAAGTATGGATCACAATGCATTAATGAAACTAAGGAGATCAAGCAACAAATGGGAAATACTGTGTGGGACTATGACCAACAGTTCAAGATATTGTTAGATTAGTTGATATTCCAAATCCAATATATTCAGCACATGGAATGGTTCATCATAGGACTAATTCCCCATATCTGAGTTCCACTCACCCAACAAAAGGTGACTACTCAGGTAGGGGTGATGGACATTGTGATGCGCTTGGAAGCCACATGAGGCGGTGGAGAGACATCTGTAGGATTGACATAGGTGTAGTCCTAGCTTGCAAATATGACAATGCAGTTGTAAGATATTGAAAAGACGTAGGTGGTGCGTGAGCACATGTGGTGTACCACGTGTTGGTCAGGAGGTCACCAGAAGGATGAATGTCCCACATTGGGAAATTACTTGGCGATGGGTGCACCAAATCCATTTATGACTAGACCTTAGACCGAGTGGTGTGATATTTGTAGACAATGGGGACATATCCCTCCTCGTTTCCCCACCTTAAAGAAAAACCAAAGGATTCACCACACTCTATTTTATGAGTTATGAAAATCCACGGGGAATGATATGAACCACTGTTGGTCAGTTTAGTTGATATTGTACCACACCCATGATGCATTCCAGGTTCATAAAGAGAAAAAAAGTGGTGACCACAAAGGTGAAAAAAGGAGGATACTAAGGAGCTCCTGTAGATAGATATGAATGTGGTCGAGGACGAAGATATGGTGGAGGTGGAGGAAGCACACCCACTTGTTTCAATTGTGGAAAGATAGGCCACATTTCAAGGTTTTATACCAAACCACATGCTCTTTGTGGGTACTGTTATAGTATCGAGCATTCCACAAAGGAATGTCCCGACTTGTTGAAGAAGTGGAAAGAGAAGAAGGCACTCTGCGACATGGTAACTACAGAAACCCACGAGAACCAAAAGAAGTATAAGGAAGATGATGTGCAGGTGATAACCTGAGGCGAAGTCAAAATAGAAATGAACTTGGAGCATGGAGAAATCTTGGGCCAGAGAACAAAAGGAAAGATCAAAAAGGTGGTGCAAGCTCCTCCCAAGTTTGATGTTGCACAACATAAGAAGTTTTTGTGCAATGTGTAAAGGGATCTAGAAGAAGAAAGAGCACGTGAAGAGTTGAAACGTGTGATTCAAAGTTCCCTAGAAGAATATCATGTACATGAGGAAGTACATCACACCACACAAAGATCAATGGAAGAAGCTCGAGCACGTGAAGAATTGCAGTGCACCACACATACGTCTTTGGAGGAAGCACATGTGCATGAAGAGATAAAACACACAACGCATAGATGAGGTGAACTACACAACATTGGTCATGAAGAGAAAGAATAAGATCAAGTAACTTCTTGCGGTGTTATTTGAATTTATTAAGTGATCTTGATGTTGCACGAAAGTTGATGCACATGTTAAAAAATTGTATGGGGAAAGAAGAAAAAATTGTAGCTATATCCTCCCCTCTACTAGAAAGGGACATGTTCTAGGTCAGTAAGCATAAGAGAGTTCAAGAAATATCACAGGACATATCACAAGAAGAGATTTCAAGATGACAACTAAACTCAAAAGTTATGAGATGGATGGAGTCATGTTGGATTTGGGATCTGATGTGAACATATTCCCAAAGAAGTCATGGAATTTTATGGGTAGACTGAACTTGGTATGGTTCCTCATTCAACTCAGACTGGTTAATCAATACATAATTAATCCCATAGGCTGACTGGAACAAGTTGTAGTGAACATCAAAGGGGTGAAAACTAAGGCATATTTTGAGGTGATCGAGATCATGGATGACTCATATTCCTACCCTACACTACTTGGTATTGTCTAGGCATTCAACAACAATGCCATATTGAATTTGAAGAAAAGGAAGATGTCATTTGAGATGGACACTCTGCATTTGATTGCACCATTATATATGAATGAAGGTGAGAGATACAATGAGCCTATGAATGAGGATTCATAGAGCTCTTTTATTGAAAACATATATCAAATCACAGGGCACAGAGAGGATAACATAAATCCCACAAAAAATGAGGAGCTGAGTTGGAGAAGTGTGAAGTCCTATGACACTGATTTAGAATATGCCATGGAGATATGGTAGAACAAGTTGTATGAGGTATCTACTAGGAGATGTGCATGGATTACCAAATCAATACATTGGATTGGTTCTGAATTATGTGATGTGTCAAGACTCAATGGAAGAAATCCTATGGATAACTTCTTAGCAAAAATGGGGAAAGTGGTTCTAGAGGATTGAATGGTACATGTCATGGATGCAGTAGTCTGGGGAACACCTATGCGCTGGTGGGAGACACACTGCAGGATCATATAGGACTGGGCATAGGTGGTTGAGTACATTAAGGTCAGATTCCATCATATGTCTAACTTTGAATTGGAAAATAGATATAAGGGTACTAAATACCCCCGTGGACATATTTTGTACCATAAATGACTTTGTACAACCAAGAACATCCGTCACACACTATGGGTCCATCATTTTTTCCACACAATGGACATGATTCCTAGAAGCTAGTTCATTAAGGAAGAGACCCAGAGGTAAATAATGTACTGGGGTAGTGTGAGTGCATAGTTCTATGCAAAATTTAGTTTCATGGTCAAAGCCTCCACATAGAAAGAGTCTCTCATGAGAATTAAGGATTTTATCTTTCACCATCATCTGAAGGAGGCCGCCCCAAAGATTATCTGTGCCTATCATAATCCCATGGAGAAAAATGAAAGAGGTGGTGTAGTGTTGGAAAATTGGCAACAATGATATTGACAAGGATGACCCAAGGGGCATATAGATCAAAGAAACCGAGGGTGAGCACGCGGTGGAAGGGAAGGCATTAGATACAGCTACATTGGACTATGGATGACCAGTTAAGACAAAGAAACATAATATTGGCACCAAAGAAACACCAAATATGGCCATCATTGGGGATCATTGGGATAAAGAGACCGTAACCTAGGGAACAAATTTGTTGAAGGAATATGAGGATTTTCTTCCCCGGAGCTTCTCATAAATGAAGGGATTTGTCGGATCCCTTGTGGGGATGAAAATTCATCTGAATCTAGATGCTTAATCGATAAAAAGAAGGGCCCATTGCTTAAGCCCCAAGTATAAGGAGAAGGTGCGCAAGGAGTTGGACCGAATGTTGGATGTTGGAATCATTTTTCCCATGGAAGAGTTAGAATGGATTAGTAAGAAGACATGCGGCATAAGAATTTGCGTTGACCTACGCAACCTTAATGTGGCATGTGTACATGATACATTCCCTACTCCCTTTTCCAACGCGGTTCTGGAAAATTAGGTGGACATGAGGCCCATTCCATCATAGATGGTTTCTCAGGTATCATCAAGTTCATATTGCTGAAGAAGATCAATCCAAGACAATGTTTGCGACAGAATGGGGATCCTTTGATTACACGGTGATGCCATTTGAGCTTAAGAATGCACCCGCGATATTTTCCAGAATCGTGGTCACAACATTCAAACACTTTATTCACAAGTTCCTAGAAGTTTACCTGGATGACTGGATGATGTTCAACTTGTTAAAATAGCACATGCAAGCCCTTCGATTGATGTTGGACATATGTCTCCCGCTCTAGATTTCGTTAAATTTGAAAACATGCATCTTTTGTACACTTTTTGGGACACTGCTTGGGCATGTATTATGAAAGGACGAATTGTTGGTGGATCAAGCCAAAATTACTGCTATACTAGATATGGTGGATCCCACTTCTGTCAGAAACTTGTGTGTCACCTTGGGTCACATGGGGTATTACAGGTAGTTTATTCAAAGTTTTGCAAATATTGTTGCACCGTTGGAGAAAATACTACATAAAGATATGAAGTACCTCTGGACATAGGAATGCCATGAAGCATTGGATACCTTGAAGGAGAAGTTGGTCACTATGTTGATCTTGGTTTTAAAGACCTATAATATATAATCATTTTAGAAAACTTATTTTATATTAAATCATGTTTTAAATTTTTTAATATACTATAATATGATTCACAAGTTATATTAATGAAGAAGTCAATTAGGTCTAACCTGGGTGGTTGGGAGGATTGGTTGTTAACCTCCCCACCTAAGATCAAATTCCATAATTGACATGTTTACACCTTAAATGAGTATATTGTGGGTTGTTTTGGTACAAACAATCTCGACTCTTGATTTCGAGTTTGAGAGGGGAGACCTCTTTCATTAAATTAAATTAAAAAGTCTTATTAAATATAATTGCTTAACCCATGGATGACAAACGTGGGGGGATCCTTATTGATCCTAGAGGAAAAAATGATTTTTCATATTCTTAGGAATTGAGAATGTCATCCAACAACCAGGAAGAAGCTTACTCACTACTCTAGGGGCTAAGGCTAGTGGTGGAAAATCATATTACTCACTACTCTTAATATAATTATTAAATCAATGCAAAACAAAATATATCCAACCGATTATAGGATTTCCTCAATTCTTATTTGAGTGCAACATGAGGCTTCAAAAATTCAAAAATCTCTTTTTTTCATGTTTTAAGGAGATACGATATCCAAGTTGACTCACTAGCCAACAAGGCAATAAAATTTAAAACAGGGGAGATTTAGGTTAATAGTTAATTAACCATCCAATCTATACCTTAATTTTCCCTTGTGTAATTAAATGACAACTATTTCAAACATACCAAGCCATGTACCCCTCATGTGCAATCCCATCCACCAAAGGAGAGTTATAAACATGACGAGACCCAAGGCTCCCTTGACCATGTTTGATTTTGCGGGGATGAAAGGTAATAAAGGCTTGGTTTTAATTCACCCTAAAAAAAGTGTGACATTGGCCATTTCAACCTCAATCCGGTGGGAGGAAGACATGCATCTCAACTCAAATTCAATGTCTATTTTTAGGTGGGTGGTTGGTATTGTTTCCACTTTGTATGCTCTTATTTTGTTGAGTTTGGATAGTGCATAGGAGTTGGTTACTAGAAAATGTATTCTCCCTAGTTATGGTTATCATGGTTTTGAATTTGAATCTATGAGGATTCGAGTCCTAGGCGTAAACCTTTGGTTTATATTCTCTGAATGTGGGATGTTCTATTTAATTTTCCTATGCAAGAAACCAATCTTCGTTATGAGGTAGGCACCTGGTATTGTTATCTTCCATTTCTCTCTCTGTTGATTTTGGTTTTTAGTTAGGTAGTGATTGATAAATCAACACATATTCTATGTCTCTGGGAGTGTGGAATTGTTTCTAAGTTCTTGGGATGTAGTGTAGACAGTGCATTCTTCTTTACCCTTCTTTCAAATTGTGGCCCAGAGTCACATTTGTATGCTAATAGGGACAATACCATTGGGCGTTGCGTTGATCCACCTCTATACTACTTTGAACTATGCTTGGGTATTTGTCAATTGTTTGATTCACACATAGAAGATCAATAGTAGAAAGTCACCGCGCCTTCCTTTAACATGTTTTTTAAAGTTATCCGTATTTTAGGTATCTTTTATAGGATATATTGAAATAGTAAAAACTAAAAAATTTCCCAAAGTATATTAGTAAGTTTTGTATTTTTCTTTTGATATGTGCAAACAACCAAAATCATGAATATACTATGTATGTTTAAAGAGTTCCATTAGATTCACTACAGTCGTTTTTGATAATAAAAAATACCCAGTTTCTATTAAATAATAATAATAATAATTGGTTAACCTACTTTATAAACTCTAATAAATGACTTTATTTTTGTTAATTTATATTAATATTAATACCAATTTTAATTTTATTTCAATGTTTCTATATCATATTTTTTTTTTTTTTTTGTTGGTTGATTAAAGGGAGACAATCACTTATCTTGAAAACCTTCATCAAATCTATTTAGGTTGTTCAAATGCTTGATTATCTCCATAGATTTTTTAAATCAAGGCTTATAATAATGATTCTCTCTTGAAAATATTTTGGAGTCCTCTAGGTACACATGGTGCTTATTTTAAAGCAAGTGGCTCGCTAACGTCTAGGTGCACAAACATTCATTTACAATTCTTCCCCATGCTCTTTAATCCTCATGTGAAACGAGCACCCATTTTCTCCAATATAACATTTCTTGTAGGAGCATGCAACCTTATAGACGCCTTTGTATTATTGAGGATCTATGGTGTCTTTCACGGGTCTCATGTTATATCTAATGGCTTTCATTGGTTTAAATGAGGTTGTTCCCTCCTTCCTTCTTAAGAATTTAGCAATCTTTTCAGTGACCCCTTGAATGTAGGGAAGGTATACCTTCTTAGGAGAGGTTTGACTATTATGAGATTGTGATCCACTTCTTGTCTTTTCAATTACTTTCTTGATGTCCGCATTTCTATAACTTATGCTCTTAAATACCATGGTTGGGTGGTATTTTTCTTGTTCCAAATTCTCTGTCACACACCCACTACCATAATCACAGTTTTCGTTGATTTCTGCAGAATCAAAGCCTCCGAATCCTCTACGGATGCCTAGTGCAAGCTAGCTCTTTCTCTCTCTCTGCTCCCATGTGATCGCGGGTCATGATCACAGGTCAAATAATTCGTGGTGCCTCTTTGTATTTTGGGCCTCAGCGCTACAGGGATGTCGAATCGTTCGACTTTGCAACCGATGAACCCCGGTAGGGCTGGTAACTGGTCAATAGGGACGAGTCCCTATAGGGTTGGCTAATGGCCATTAGGAATGACCCTGTCGCATGGGTGAGCGGAGTACAGGTGGCGAGAGGGGAAAAACGACACGGTGGGCGGCGTGACAGGAGACGGGTCCCACTTCACACGCCACACCATTCCGGACCCCCCCCCATTAAAGGCAGAATGGAAAGGGGGGTCCGAAATTCGCCTGAATGTCGTTGATCAAGGCGAATTGATTCTGACCGTTCCCGAGTTTCACGTTCGATTATGGAACCCCCCCTCACTGCTAAAGGCAGAACAAAAAGGGGGCTCTGGAATGAAGCCTCAGCCGTAGATCTGGGCGGGTGGAATTTGGCCATTCAGATCTGCTCGCCACTTACCCTAAGGCGCATTCACACCCTGAATTAAAGTTGACGTCTCTTCCCCACATCAGACGGTCATTATAGAACCTGAGATCCTCCGAAGGAATCTCGTTCGTTCATCGGGACTTAACCACATGCTAACATCTCAATATTTACAAGTCAAGATTTATCAAGGCGAGAGCCCGACCTCTTGTCAACAGAACTCCCGAATCCCCGATTCCCCATTTCCCGAAACGGGTAATCTCTCGACACATAGCCTGCCGAATTCGGTCGGTCTATGACTACTTCGGGGTTTCCACCATGGAACTTCCCAATCTCTCGTCACAAGAACTCCCGAGTTCCCGACTCCCGATTTCCCGAAATGGGAAATCTCATAACACGTGGCCTCCTTTAATCAGACGACCCAAATCTATTTTGAGGCTTTCATCCTTATCCACTGGGGGTTTAACCCTTGGGTATCTCCTGACAGATCCAACGGCTGTTGGGTTTTCCAACCGAGATCTGACGGCTCAGACAGGTTCCTAACTTGTGCATTCTCCCACGACTTCCTAGACGGGGAGAAATCAACGGTCCATATATTCTCATGGACCTTGAGGATCTACGATTCCCGATATCTTTGCTACCCATGAAGACACAAAAAGGAAAAGTGGTAAGGCATTTAACCCTCTACTTTCTCCTACCAATCTAACGGTCATGGGTGACCACAGATTTCCCGACGAGATCTCGTCCGTCGATTAACACCTATTCAGGGTTAAGGTGATTGACACCCCAGTTTCTTCTTCCGATCCGACGACCGTGAGTGACCACCAATCTCCCGATGGGACCTCATCCATAGATTCGATACTTACCAGGGATTTCTTAAGGCCTTGCGCCTTCACATCCTTTTTCCAGGTTCTTGTTGGCTTTTTCTAGAAAGGTATCTCTATGGGGAGGTTTACCCAGGGTACTATCTGAGGCAGTTAAGGGTATCTCTCTCCTAACAACCAGGCGTGAAGTCTAAATTATATCAACATCCATATAAATAAAATTTTTAAGAGGACATAAGCCACATGTAGTCTTTCCATATAAACATACAACTACCAATACTGATCAAGACACCATGCAGACATTCTTATAATGAAATCATTCATAATTTCACAGCTCATGATCATAAATGTCAGCATACATATATTTCAAGATGCCAAAGGCAAAACACTTATCAGAAAATAACACCAGGGGTTATGCTAATGCTGAGAGGGGTGCTCGTTTCCACCCAACCGTAGGCTCAACGAATCCCAGCAGATTTACCACTAGCCACCCCCGAGCTGAGACTACGATGCTGTGAGACTGCCTCTCTGTTTTCCAATGAC
>SNQJ01S0000791.1:190099-210852 GCA_010110895.2 Picea sitchensis | reverse complement strand
AGAAAGTGCTCGCAGTACTTGTTCTCCCAAAGCACTTTACACTACACATGGTATGTCTAGTCGGATGGCTGCCAACTCCACCCCATCCTAGGGTATTTATGGGCTATGCATATGATTTCTAGGAGGTACGAAGACATGTGGAAGCTTGGAAACATTCCTGGTTGGGCTCCTTTTACCGCGGAGATATCCATAGTGAGATTTTTAGATAGGATGTCATCCCAATTGAATGATATCCCTTCATCTGTGTAGTAGTATATCGGGGGCATATACGATGGGGATAATTGCGATGCATCAAGTTCCCCATATAGTCTACACAACATGTTTATGAGGAACTAATAGGGTCTTCTCAGGGAACTTGTGGGGTATCCTCCTCTGGGTCTGTATTTGAATTATCTATCAGTCATGTACCATTTGGGAAACAGGTCCTTTGGCGTCTATTCAAATTCACTAAGGAGATTATTATCCCTCTTCTTACTTTCATCCTCTATATGGTAACACTTTTCCAGGTATTCGGGTCTGAATGAAGCTATTGGATCCTTCCTAACATTGCATACGTATCTTCCACTTATATCGATATTCTTCAAAATCCATCTGATGGCATCTGCACACGAGAAAAATGTCAGATGTGTTGCTACTCTGAAAATTCTCTATTTTATGATGTTTTTGAACACCTTAAGTTCATCTAGCTCTTCAACTTTGGAGGATAAGTTAGAATTTTTGAACATGTGGTATACTTCTCCCCACTTCAACATTTCTTCATGCTTCTCCAAGAGTCCTGATGTATCTTCGTACGTAGCTTCGATTATTTCTGGCTCCCCTTCCACTTGATGGCTCCTACTAGAGGCCTAGGTCCCAAGTACCTTGCTTGTCGGCTTCTTTCGATGAAACATACTTGAACCTGCAAGAAAAATGAGATCAGTGCGGAGATTAAATTTACACACAATATGTAATTGAATTAAGAATTTGAACTACTGAAAAATTCATTGGGATTTTCATTGGGTAAAGAGTCATCATTTGAGGATGATAAAGTGATGGCAGGAATGATTGAGTAACTTGGTGAAAATTTGAGGAAGAATGGGTGAAAATTGTGCTTATAAGGCAAAATCGAAGGTTTTAAGATTAACTCCTCCGATGCAAATCGGAGGAGTTGATAAAAAAAATTCCTATCGGTATCGGATGAGTTCGTGTCAAAGTCTCCGATTCTTTTTCGAGGAACTTTATGCTAAGGCTTATAAGCAAGGTTAATAGTCGATTGAATTGGCTTTGATCAACATAGTTGAGGGAAACTCCTCCCATGTGAATCGGAGGAGTTAACTCCAACTACTCTAATAAAACATCGGAGGAGTTGTGCTTATAGCTTCTAAATTGCATCTAGAGGAATTTTTAGCCAAGTTACTTAGAACTCCCTAGATCATATCAGAGGAGTTAATGGGAATTCTTCTGATATGATCAGATGAGTCACTACTAAGTGACCCGATTAAAAGATGAACGGTTGAGGAAGTTTCTTAGAACTCCTCCAATCATATAGGAGTTAACAAGAACTCCTCCAATATGATTAGAGAAGTTACCAAGAACATGTCTGATGAAAATTTGAAAAAATGAAAGGCCGCAGTGCAAACTTATTAGATCGACATATGATTTTGCATGGGTAATTTTGCTTTAAGGAGGAACTTAGATCAGGGTCTTGGTATGCACTTGTAAGCCACTAGGGTCAATCGACAGAGAGGTACTCAAATGGTCTTGGTTCCGGCTACACTTGGAGAGGGTGAAAAACCCCAGACAAAGTGAAGACCGGGGTTTTAATAATAGATACACGGCTTGGGTTGCAGAGGAGTACGGGATGAGGAAGGAAAGATGAAAGGAGGTATGCCAAAACAAATAAAAACAAATGGGAAAGCTAACTCTAGCAAGAGAGAAAAATGTTGAGACATACCTGGAAACCTTAATTCCATGTTGAGGATATCGATAGGCTTGAGTGTGTATGTGATGACTTGACACGTTCTTGGTCTGGAGAGATCTCTCTTCACTTTGACTCCTTAATGGGGTAATGAAAAGTTCAGATTGTTTGGTAAATATAGAGATAAGTGAGTTTCTCATTTAATGTTGAGTTGGTAGGATATTTATGGTTGGATGACTTGGGGAAAAGTTCTCCGATGAACATTGGATTAGTGGGAATTCCTCCGATGTTCATCGAAGAACTTACCCCAAAGTCCTCTGAACTCATCGACAGAGTTGGAGGAAACTCCTATGACTCAATGGAAGAGGTTAATAGTAACTCACACGAAAGGCAAGGTTATCGGAGGAAAAGAGAGGAACTCCTCTGATGTACAATGCAGGAGTTAAAGGGACCTCCTCTGATATACATCAGAGGACTTCGAGGAAACTTTGCCGATTTTTCCAGACTTTCTCAAAAAATGATTTCTTCAAGTAATCTCTTTTGCCAATGTTTTCTTCTAATAAGTAAGACTTCCTAAATAGGCTTGAGATAAAGAGAGAGGGTGATGGAAGACTCTTTTCAAAACATATAAAAATAAGGGGCTCCATTTTCTTGAAAGGAAAATGCAAATGGAAATATGGAAAATGGAGGGTTGTAGTGCGTGGCACAACAGGTTCCACCCAAAATTCCTTTGAAATATTTAAGATCTGGTTTGTTGTGACCTGGGGGGGGTGTTCCTTATCTTTAAAAATGCTATTGTTGCATGCCCACCATAAACCATTTACCAGAATGAAAGGAAGGCCTTCCACTTGCTTAATTGTCTTACCCTCCAACCAAGTTCGCATGCACACGTCCAAATCGGTTTGACTCCAAATAGCCTTTTGCTTAAATTTCGTCGATACCATCTTGAAGAGTTGCACTATGTATGGAAAAAAGATACACAAGTGAGCATTGGATTCCTCATTTTCTTTGCATAAGGGGCAATGACTCGTCAAGTGGTTGTAGCTCAATTGGTTGGGGTGGGGATTTTTCTCCTCCCCACCCAGGTTCAAGTCTCATCTACACGACATGTTGCTCTTTGTAAGCCAAATATTCTCGATATAATTGACCCTCCTATGTTCTTCGGATTTTAGGGGGGAATACCATGGACGTAGTGAGCTTCGTGTCGTGGACCGCAATAGAAAAAAAGGAGTAACGACTTGGGCCTATTTATCCATGAATTAAACCATTTTCCCATGTTAATGGTTTGTTGGATAGAGCCAACCACATTGTAATTTTACTTCTTAAGGGAGCATGAAGTTTCTAAAGAATGTTCCACCACCACTGATTTTCCCCAGAAAATCTAGCTTTCATTACAACTGCATATCCCAATTTTGTTGTGTATTCACCAATGGCCACATTTTTTGACCAACATAGGGTATCTTCTTCCTCCTTTAATATGTTGTAATTAGAAACCAATTATCCCATGTAGGGTTGTCACTCGACCCCTAAAGGCCCTTCCAACCTAGTCTCCCACAAACTTGCATAGGATGGGATTTTGCATCCTCAAGAGAGAAGATGGTTGCCTTATGGAGATCACTATTAAGGCCTTCAGAGAGATGAAAATACTCTGCGACGCCCAGCCAAGGATCTTTCCTGATTTTTGCCTTTCGACCATTTCCTATCTTCCAAATTATCCATGATCCTACTAGGGGAAAGACTGCAACAAAGGATTTCCATATGATCGATCTACTAGGAGATTTTCTTGGTTGGCAGTACCAATCCTCGAAAGACATGTCCTGCAGGTACTTTGATTTCATGACTTTACCCCATAAAGACGATTTATTGGTGAGCCTCCACAAGCTTCTGGTTTCCAGTGAAAGTGCAAACAAGTAAAAAAAAAATAACCCCCACCCTCTAAGATTCTTAGGGAACGCCACTCCATTTTACAAGGGGAATGCCTCCAGAGAGATTCACACCCGACCATAGAAATTGAAATCTTAATTTTTTTTATTTTGATGAGAATACCTTTTGGCACCGCCACTATTGATGTCCAGTACATGGGGATACTTTATAATATTGATTTAATCAGGGTTAGACATCACCCTCTTGAAAGGAGCCTACTAACCCAAATTAAGATGTGCGCTTCCACTTTTTTGTACAACCACATCCAATCAGAGAACTTGTAACCATTTGGTTCCACGAAGAAACCTAGTTATTTAAACCTGACGTCCAAATCCTTATGCAGGAAGGCAAGGATACAGTCCAAATGACCTTATGCTAACTCTGACATATTGCACAGGATGATACATGACTTGTCTTGGTTGATCTACATCCTTGTGAATTTTCAAAATAATTCAAGGGATTTTTTCAACGAGGAAAAAGACCTAGAAGAACCCTGAGTGAAGAAAATCACATCATCCATGAAAAGAAGGTGCATACTGAAGACATGGTCAAAAACCTTTACTCCCTTAAGCTCACCTTTATAACTCACTTGATGGATTAGTATGTTGAGAGCATTGGCTACAATGAGAAAGAGAAAAGGGGAGAGTGGGCACCCATGGTGGAGACCCCTTGATACTCGAAAGAGTCTTGTCAGGGTTGATGAGTATTGTGAAAGAAACAGACTCAATACAACCCATAATCCAATTTACTGTGGATAAAATAAAGCCCATTTTAAGCAAAAATAATCGTAGAAAGGTTCAGTTTACCCTATCATATGCTTTATAAAGATACAACTTACGGACAATTGCTTGTTGTTTTGACAATTTTATAGAGTGGAGTGCCTCTTGTGAAATCAATACAACATTGTGGATTTGCCTTCAATGCAAAAAACTGAATTGTTTCTCAGTGATGACTTTGCTCAAGATCGGTTTCATTCTTTGAGAAATGGTCTTAGCAACTAATTTGTAGATAACATTGTCGCATCCTATGGGTTAGAAATCGCCAAACGTTACTCCATCTCACTTTTTTGGAATTAATGTAAGGAAGGCCAAATTCAAAGAACCCAACATCTTCATATCCTTTGTGACTCCCTTATAACCTTTAACAAGTCATATTTGATCATGTCATAGAAGCTGATGAAAATTTCTACTTTGAGGCCATCTAGCCCATGACTCTTACCCATCTACATAGAGGTAAGAGTTGCTAAGACTTATGCCTCGATGACCTCTGCCTCCATTGCATGGTTCAAATCCTCTAACAACACCTTTGGGATTTTTTATGTTACTTCCAGTATTTTCTAGATCGGGCACCAACTTTTTTCCACAAACAAAGTTTGGAAGTGGTGGAAACCTTCCTTAGCCATTTCTTTGAATGATTGGACCAGTTATCCATCCTACGATTTGATCTCCCAAATCAAGTTTAAATTCTTATGATGATTGGCGAAATGATGGAAATTTTTTCTATTGTTTTCCCCCTCCTTGATCCAAATAGCCTGATTCCTAAGGCGCCAAGATGCATCTCCTTTTTCCAAAAGGGAATCCCTATGTGCTTCTAAAGAACGAAGAAGTACAAGTTTGGAGGATGACAGGGAGCCTGAGGTTGTTTTTGAATATAGCCTCTCAATATCCTCCTCCACCTCTTTAACGAGGATTAAGTCTTCTCCTTAAATGATTTAAACCACTCCTTTGAGACCTCTTTTATTCGAGTGATATTATCTACCACTTGTCTCAAGTAAGGGAATGGGGATCTTGTAGACAAATGCACACACGACTCTTCTACCAGTTTTTGATAATCGCCCTCTAGAATCCAATTATGATTGACTTTAAAACAAGAGAGAGGCTACTCTCCTCTGAGGGACAGTTGAAAGAGAATTGGGAGATTGTTAGAGAGACCTATCGAAGAGACCCATGACCTTAGAAGGAAGACATTTTCCATCAATGCTTTCGAAACCAGGAAGCGGTCCAACATCTTCGAGATATATCCTTCGTCGACACAAAAGCTTCGCCACGTTGAACCAACTTAATTGGTTCAACATCCTCTAACTTATGTTTTTTGAAGAAAGACATTAAATAACCACTTTGAGGGTCATGCCTTGCAATGACCCCCCAAATTTTACGTGAGGATAGAGTGAGATTAACATCTTCTCCGATGAGCTTGCATGGGTCATCTAATGCTTTGGAGACTAAAAGGATTTCCCATAAAGGGATGCGGTACAAGTATGACCTGTATAAGTTCAACACCCTCATTTTGAACCCTAAATTCTTTACTTCCAGTTGGATTGAGATGGCAGAGTTTAGCGTTGAATCGGATAGGGACTTGAAAGTTGGGCTCGATCTAGTAAGAAAATTGCCCAACTACTCGTCTTCATCCAACAGACAAAAAGACCAGTTTTTAAACCAAGATTTGAACACAACTCTCGCTTGGGAATTATTTTTCCTGAGATTGATTCTAAGGGTCAAAGAATAATGTCAAACATCAAATATTTTAAATGAAATGTTTTTATAAGTTCTTTCTTCTACCTTCAGTTTTCTGAGAAATAATCTTTAAATGAAGTTTATGATAAGACAATACAGAGATTGTATCTCGTTATCTGAGTCGCAATTATAATTTCAAATGATGTAGAAATGATTTACAAAACTGTTAAACAAAGCCAAGTATCACTTACAGATAAGTCTCACCTTGTTTGCAGTAGAAGAAAAGTAGAAGATGTACCCTTGAAAGGAGATAAAAATGGCAACAATCCACACAGGTCACAGGCCTTGTTTTTACTCAGAGTAATAACAGAGGAAAAATTGTTATTGAATGAACTTCTGATATATTATGATCACAGTAGACGTATTACTAAATTATAATCATTCACTCTTCGAGAACTACAGAAAAAAAATTCAAAGAGATGGAAACACAGAGGAAGCACATAAATCAAATGGAACGAAACTTAGAATCTTTGTTTGCACTTGTATTAATATTCAAAACAGTTTTATGTTTTACATTAGGCTAGAAGAAGCCATGAATAGATCTAAAATCTATCTACTCATACCAAATTGTCTCAACTAAAAGTAGTTGGACTTTCCACAATATATGATATAAAAATAGAATACTATATGAATGGAAAACATAATGAAGATATTGTTGAGTCGTGATTTGATAGCAGGCGCTTCATGTGTTCTTTCATTTTCTCCCAAATGCACTCACTTTCCTCTACTCATTGAATTTAGTACACATGTCCATCAAGGATACCATGAATCTCGAAGGCTCAATATTCTCATTGAATTCAAAGGCGAACATCTTCTTTTGTACTAGTGGCAGCTTTTCCTGGATCTTCTTTGCTTTGTGGGCTATGATTTGATACTATAAATTTGGATTCACCAACAACTCATTTATTTTGAGTAAATCAATATGATTCATCAGTTGGATAGCAGATTGAATATTTTCCTTATTCTTTCTGAAGTTTTCATGATTCATTTCTATTCCAATCTGCCCCTATGCCTCTGAGATATTATTTTCTTCAAATTCCATCATTTTTTTATTTACAGAAGATAATGTCTCTAGATAAGCCTCCTTTGCCTCTCTGGCAAGTTTCTTGCTTTCTTCCAAATTTGTTTCCCAAACTTTCAAGGCCATTTCACCCTTCACTTGTTCAAAATGTGAGAAAGGGGCAAGACCAGGGATATTGGCTTTCTGCCTCCATTTGATAAATTCCTGAAACTTAGACCTAGCCACACAAACATCTTTTTCTTTGACATAAATAATTTTCAGAGAAAGTTTTATTGCCTCATAGCATTTTTTAATAGTATCCACCTTCTAATATAGCTCATGTTGGACAACCTCCAGCTTCTCAATGATTTCTAATGCTTGTGTTCTGAAGCCGGTGATGTCTATTAGTGTGTTCTCTGTTAGAGCCAATTTAGTCTGCAACTATTCTATCAAATTGTCTCGCTGAGTGATCAAACCCTTGTTGGTCTATGAACTCTGGTAGATCAGCTCGAGGTTATCCTGTAACTGCTTCATCTGATGTTGATAATTAACCCTGATTTGATCTATGTCTTGATTCATTGTGCTTCTGACAGTCTATTCTGTACTATCTATCTCATTCTGCAATTGCTCCACCGACAGATATTTTTGTTGCAGTTGTTTGGTCAGATTTTCCATTGACCATTGATTGGCAGTGGCGAAAGCCCCGAATGAATATGCAACTTCCTTTGCAAACTCAGGATCATCTTGGTATTTCCCATCATACACTAATCTTTTCCTTTTAGTGACTATGCAATCCTTTTGCTCAGATTCTCTTTTTACAATAGCTTTATGTTTTTTTTTTAAGAAGAAACTTGAGGGAGGCATTTCTTCAGGCAATATAGGAGTAAGGTCATCTACATGAACGAGCTATGAACTCAGAGTTCCAAAATTGGTTGCCAAAGAGGTTAATGAGGGAATAGGAGAGATAATTGTTGTAGAGATTTCTGGAACTGTTGTATTTGGGGTGCCAGTAGGAGTAGCTGGTGTTGAATGAGGAAAAAATTGTCCCTAATTCATGAAAGCTTCAAACTAGGCTAATATTTGTTGAAAGCTTCTGAACTCTTTGAAATTTATTCAGCTTTGTTCTTAGTGGAGCAACTTGGCTCAGATCACGTGGGTTTAGCTTCCTATGATGATGGCATGGGCTTTGATTCTCCTTGTAAGATCTT
This sequence comes from Picea sitchensis, assembly GCA_010110895.2. Taxonomy (NCBI): domain Eukaryota; kingdom Viridiplantae; phylum Streptophyta; class Pinopsida; order Pinales; family Pinaceae; genus Picea; species Picea sitchensis. The sequence continues at coordinate 202,311 of SNQJ01S0000791.1, read as the reverse complement.
AGGAAAATTATTTCGTCTATGATTTTGGAAGAAGAGGAAACTAGCATGTTGGTCAGGAGGCAGAGTCTGGAATCTACTTTGAACTTATTCATAGGATCTAACTCCCCTGAAAATCTGATCATAAGCAGACACCTCGTGGATTTATCTTTTCATGTTGTATTGAGTCAAATGATTCTCCATTATCTTATGTGAATCATGTCTTTTGAATTCGATGTCAACTAATTTGACATCTTCAAGGGTTGCAGCCTTGACTTTGGAATGACCAAAATCTAACAATGTAAACATACCAACTTGAATGGGATAAGTTGGCCAAACCTTTTTTTGATCCGCTTTCAATTCCTTGGTGATACCTTCTGCTATTGTTTGGTATGCCACTTCTTTGCACACCATCATGTCAGGTAAAAATCGTGGAAGGGCATGAGGAGGGATGGAACAACCAAATACTCTAATGTAGGATAAATTCTCCTCAATGAACCAGTCTGCAAGTGTGCCTAAGTTTCCCATAATCTTCTATGAAATCATGGCCGATGGGTGGCCATAGATAGTTGTGTGAATAGGTACCACTACACTGTGAAAGATTTCGTAAAACAAATCTTTGGTGTTTTCTTCCCATAATTTGGAGTGGTAGAAATGTATTGACTTAGAACTACTCGGGGTCCAACTCCAGTTCATCTGGGGGAATGGAGTCATGAAACAAATGGCATCCATGATATATGTAGACATGTAAAAAGGAGCGGGTTTCCCTTTTGATTTCAATGATTGATACTCATCAATTTCCTTGGCTAGGTTATCAAATAGCATTTTAGCCCAATTGAAGGTATAACCCTCAGCTACTTCATTCATTATGGCTACCCACTCAACAAAGAAATGTGTGTGGTTCTCTTTCCCAAATAGACAACAGAGCATCATGGCTATATATAATATATGAGCATCTAAGGACGTCGTGGAATACATACCATGAGCGTCGGTTCTGAATTTATCTGGATGTCCCCACCAGGACTTGATTATATCATGGCCATTTCTACCGTATTGAGTGCATTTTTTTCTCTCAAAATCTAAGAGAAACGTTGCATTGTAAGTATATTTGGGTGTAGAAGAAAGCTTATACATTACTTGTATATTCTCTGGTCGAAAAGAGCCTACGGAGGTCTTCTGGTGGCCGATGACACTTCTGGTTTGATTGTCGACGTGTTCCAGAGCCCAGTTTATCATATCATTGTAGGGTATAATCCTAGGTCATGCAACAATCTTATGCAATTATGACTGTGCTACCAATCTAAGCTTGGCTAAAAAAGACTCGTCATCTTCCTCAGCAAATTCCTCTGGACAATTAACAATCTCATGTTCTAAGATATCATAAACCTGCTTCCGAGACTTAATGACATATGTAACTTGCGGAGTGGTGTCTGATAGAATGTATGTGTTTGGATTGGAATCATCAATTGATGCATCTTGCTTCCTCACAGCTTTATGTGGTGCCATAATCCTAAGGGAAATAAAATTAGCCTGCCTGTAACAAGAGAAGTATGTAATCTCTTCACTGAATGAAACACTGCTAATTGAAAATGGTAAAATGACTTGAAATTCGAAATGTTTTATTCATAAAGTCTATCAATCTTCGCATAGATCTACTGACAAAGAATTTATTAAAAATTTAATGGAAATTTATTACCTGGTGATTCACAATCTTTATTTAAATTGTCAACCTTAGTCAATCATAAATGTTATTAATACTTCGACAGTTCGACGTTCAGAAGTTTTGGATGTGACATGATATAAATCCTCCAAAGGTCGAATTCTTGGACTGAACGTATTGAACCGTTATGTACTTTGGGTCTTCGGAACTTCGGAGCTCCGGGAGTTCAATTGTTTTAAAAGTGTGGTTCGTACTTCGGCGGTTCGCTATTTGTGAGTTTTGGATATAGCACAAGAGATATCTCACGAAGTCCAAAACTGTTGAGTGATTAATTAATACTTAATCATGATTAATTGAAGTTATTAAATGTTTTATTAACTCTTTAAAACACTTTTACTTTTTTGTAATATTCATTACTTCGGCGCTTTGATAATTCAACAAATTGTGAACTCAATCTTTGTTTAAACTTCTAAAGGGCAATCTCCCAGAGTGACGTGGGAAAGATGACGTCATTCTTGGTGATGTGTCAAAAAATAAGGAGCGACACGTGTCACTTAAAATCAAGCGAATAATCTGACACAAATGTTAAAAATAAGCCACTTGTCAGGCTCAGAAAAAAATTAGAAGACATGTGGCGTATGACTCATCTGTAAGTCTTTTTNATTAACTCTTTAAAACACTTTTACTTTTTTGTAATATTCATTACTTCGGCGCTTTGATAATTCAACAAATTGTGAACTCAATCTTTGTTTAAACTTCTAAAGGGCAATCTCCTAGAGTGACGTGGGAAAGATGACGTCATTCTTGGTGATGTGTCAAAAAATAAGGAGCGACACGTGTCACTTAAAATCAAGCGAATAATCTGACACAAATGTTAAAAATAAGCCACTTGTCAGGCTCAGAAAAAAATTAGAAGACATGTGGCGTATGACTCATCTGTAAGTCTTTTTGGAAATTGTCACGAGAAAAAAAAAAATCTTCGGGACTTCGTAGATTCGGGATTTTTGTGTTTCCGACTTCTTGAAACTCCCGAAGCTTGAAGCTTCAAAGTGTGCGTTAAAGCTTTTCTTTTAAACTTCGGGCAGCTTTTATATTCCAGAGATCACCAGAACCGTTCGATCAAATAGTACAACTCATCGATGAGCATTATTGTAAGCGCTTTATTTATATATAACGACCAATGAATTTATTTTAAATTAAAAGGTAATTTCCTAAGTTTTCTGTTGTTTTAAAAAATTTCATTTCTAAGAGGAAAACAAACAAAAGAATAAAAAAGTTGAAAATTATAAGTGTTCTAACATATGCTCCATCTGGGGATTGTGGCTCCATGTGAGGCATGAAAGAACAGTAGACCAAGTGCCTTTATTGGGTAAATGTAGTCATTATTGTTTTATTGAAAAACATTTTCTGGTTCTATTCAAGAATTAATCATACATAAAAAAAATGAACTCATCCAAATCCAAAATCTTTAAAACATACTTAATTATTGCTATCAAGTTAGGCTACTAAAATTTTCCTTTTCTTAAAATTGATTTAGGAATTTTAAGATAATCAAAATAATTTTAATTAAAATATCATACTCCCACCGACTTTATTCACTTCAAGGCTAAGCAAATGTAACGTATTTATTTAGAAAATCCCTCGTCGGTTCAGGATGTAAATATCACTAGAAAGAAAACTAGATAACAGAGTATGGTATATAGATATGTATGACAACCTTACAGATATCATAGATATTGCTTCACTGCCAGCAAGCATGTTCAGTACCCCGGTGAAGTTATCTACTTCTCCCATTGAATTTCCTTTCACCACTTCTATTAACGATTTTGCATTTCGTTGAGATGAGGGCAATAAATATATGAATTTCCTTTCATCGTCTCTTTTGGACAAGATGGGGGTAATTGAATTATGAATTTCCTTTCACCATTTGTCTTGTATTTTAACATTTTTAAGTGGGGGCAATCAATTTGTATGTAACATACAAGGGATGATATCTGTTTAAAATCTTTAAAATAAAAAGAAGGTCTATCAACAATTTTAAGAATACTCTGAAACTAACTTTCTTCCAATTTTCAGTACAGCTTCGCCTATAGGAGAATTTTTTTGGGAATTTTAATCTTTTCAGGGATAAACCTTGAGCAAATTTGTCAGTTTAAAATCTGATAATAGAGCTAATATTATCAGGATTAGCCTAGACATACGTTCTCAATAAAAATCAAGGAACGAAAAGATTTTCGCCTAATCTTGTTTTGAAAATATGTTTTTGAGTTTTCATAATCAAGATAAGCCTCTTTATTTCTATGAAGACTAAAGATTGAGAAAGGAGGAAGAAAACCTGAAGTAGAAAGAACTTGGGGAGAGGCAAAAATAACCAAATCAAGGATTTGGAGGATCTGAATAAAAACAGTGATAATCCCACACAAGTTTGTGTATTAAGTTTAGATTTCTTTCGAGTTTATTTATTATTATTTTCATTTTTTATCTCAGAGATGCCTTTAGAATTTATCAACGTGACACTTCAACTTATAATTTTCTACATCTCCGATTTTTAGGTCAGGTGATAATATCATCATGAGAAAAACTTCCTTCACTTTTATTTCAATCAAAAAAAAAAAAAAAAAATTCAGACTATAAGAAGAGTAAGAACTCATACCTTAATTTTCAACAAGGCGGATTATTTTATTTATCACCTATTTTTGGAGAAATCAAATGCTTGGAAGACAAGTATCGAGTTTTTATTTAGCCTCATCTTCTATTCAACAAGATCTCTTCTGCAAAAAGGAATAAAACACAAAATATTAGATAATCCTGTAGAATATAGATGATACGTGATGAAGATGTTTTTATTTTTCATTTTCTAAATTTATTTATATTTGTTATTTTTTTTAAATGAAGTCAAGCAATCATAAATTTATTGAAAATATTTACAACAAATGATCAAATGACTCAGATAATTTACAAAAAGAAAAGGAAACAATTCAAAATTAAAATTGCCAATGTCAATCCAATTCGATATATACAATGGAAATCTTAAAAGTAACTACTACATGAAATGTTTTAAATAGCGCTCGTTGATAGGGGCCTCAAGAATCTCTCCATTAAGGTTTTCAAGTGAGAATGAGTTTTTTCCCTCAGCAGCTACAATTTTGAAAGGTTTGAACCAGAGATGATCAAATTTCCCATGTTTCCCTACACCTTCCTTTCTAGCTTCCCATTTTAAAACTAAATCCTTGGGAAGAAACTTCATGTCTTTAGATTTCTTATCAAAAAAGGCTTTCATGTTATCCTCGTATTTTTGGAGCTTATCATCCACTTCTACTCTGTTTTGTTGTACTTCGATAATTTGATTTATTCTTCTCGTAACATCGTTTGGATCTTCTTTCGCATCCTTCCAGAGTTTCATCACAGGAAGAGCAAGATTAATAGGAAGAATAACATCAATACCATAAACTAATTGGAAAGCAGACATACCTATAGATTTCTTGGTGCCAATTCAATTTGTCCATAAGGCATATTTTAAGTGTATATTCTAAGCTTTTTTGTTTTATGTCAAAACCTTCTTGATTAATGTCATCAAACTCTTGTTAGATGATTCAGCCAACCCATTTCCCAGAGGATAATAGGCTATAGAATGACCTAAAATAATATTGTATCTTTGACAAAAAATTATCATTGCAATAGATTTAAAAGCCTAAGCATTATCAGTAACTATTTTCCTTGGACAACGAAATCTTGCTAGGATTTTTTCTTCCAAAAAATTTATCACTACTGAATCTGTATCATTCCGAGTTGGAATGGATTCAACCCATTTCGTAAAATAATCAGTATCGGTCAAATTCCATCTATGTTGAGCACTATATTGTGGATGAATTTCTCCAATGAAGTCTAGGCCCCATTGTTGCAAAGGAGCTTTACCTTTTACTGGAATTAAAGGTAAGGCAGGGAGATTTTGCTTATGAAATGCAAGCTCTCACTCTTGCATTTACGTCAGTAAATAATTTCAGCCAACAATATCCCACCCTTAAAATTTTGTAAGTTGTTTCTCTCCAGGCATGATGTCCTCTACATACTCCTTCATGAAATTCATCAATGACACATTTTGTTTCAGATTCTATCAGGCAACATAACAGGAAACCCAGAGGGTCTTTCCAATATAACTTTCCATCAATAATGCAATACTTAATTGCATGTAGCTTTAAAGTTCTTGCTTTAGGAATCGTGTCATTTGGACATTGAAGAGTAAGGAGATATGTAACAATATCATTGTACCAAGATGAGGAGGAAAACTTATCTTCAATCTGAATTATAGGTGATTGATCATCAATCTCCTCTATATCTAGAAGAGAATCACGAGACTTGAAGTTATTTATTCCAAGAGATTTGAAATTTGATTCCATTAACAGCCTTGCCAAACCTTGGCCTTTCACTAGTTTGGTTGGTTTAACTTTTAAATCAAACTCTTGAATTTTTTCCAACCATATACCTCTTCTTCCATCATTGTATGGTTGAACCAAGATATCTTTAATTGCACTTGTTGATACATAAGCAAATATTTTTTAGTGCAAGACATATGTTCGGAAAGCTTTGAGAGACTTTACCATTGCATAAGCTTGTTTTTCGAGAATTTTGTATCGTAGCTCTGCATCTTTGAGGATTTTTCTAAAACATCCTATCGATTGTTCGAATCCTTCTTCGTTTTTCTGAAGGAGCACTACTACAATAGTATGTTCAGAAGCAAAGGAGAAGATTTAGAATTCTTTTGTATAGTTAGGACTTACCAATATTGGTGCTTCTCCTATGGATTTCTTAACACGCTTGAAAGATGCTTTGGCTTCTGTAGTTCATTTTACTTCAATGTCCTTTTTTAGCATAACTGTAATCAATTTGATTATTTCAACAAAGTTAGGAATAAATCTCCTCAAAAATTTGATCTTTCCCAAAAAAGATTGAATCTCTTTTCTATTTCTAGGAATATTAATCAGATCAATAGCCTCAACTCGTTTAGGATCAACTTTAATTCTATCCTTTGAAAATATATGACCTAAAAGTTTACCTTCTTCCATGGCAAAGTGTGATTTTTTTGGGTTAAGAGACAAACCAAATTTTCTGCATTTGTCAAAAATTTGTCTGAAGTGCACCAAATGTTCTGCATCAGAATTGGAAAAAATTGTCAGATCGTCCAGATAAATAACAACAAACTTATCTCTCTCGTTGACGAATGCAATATCCATTGCTCTCTGGAAAGTTGCTCCTGCATTCATTAAACCAAAAGGCATTTTATCATACATAAAAGTTCTGCATGGAGTAGTAAATGTAATATTTTCTCTATCATCTTCATGAACAACAATATGATTATATGCTGAGAAACCATTGATCATAGAAATTATGTTAGCTCCTACCACCTTCTCTAAAACATGGTCCATTTTTTGGAGTGGGTAGTTATCTTTAAGAGAAGACCGATTTAGGTTCCTAAATCAACACGGAGTCTTATTTCTCCGTTCTTCTTCCTAACAGGGACCAAATTGGCCACCCATTAAGAGTATCTGAGGGGAACAATGATTTTTGCATCAAGGATTTTTTTAACCTCCTTTTCTATTACTGGCAAAAGAATTGGGTTTATCTGTCTAAGATTTTGCTTGAAAGGCTTAATACCATGCTTTAAGGGAATATTGTGCTCAATAACAGAAGTATCATAGGTGTTTAAATCTTCGTAAAACCATGCAAAAACATTTTTATATTGCTTAAGTAACTCAACATATTTACTCTTTATTTGTGTCGGAAGATATTTTGATATTTTGACCATATTGGGATTTTCATTTGTTCCTACATTACAATCTTCAACTTCTTCAGGTTGAGGTGGAAAAGTAGACTTTAAAGGTATATCATCCTAGTCAAACAACCTTTCTAGAGGGATAAGACCTCTAGGAATTTGATTGTTTTTAAGTAAGAGGATGCGGTGATTTGCAATTTTATCTTGGAACTTTTTTGGGTTTTCTCCTTCCTACATAATCCAGGCAGGATCATTTTGATTTTCTTGATCAATGTGGGTCTCAAAAAACTCATCTACCATTTCTAGAAACAACTTGATTTGTTCATCATCTTCAAATACTTACCAGTGTTGAACATTGTTTGGAATCAAAGGTCTATGTCTCATCTCAATATGGTACTTCAACTTCAAAACATTAGGTGGTATGAAAGTCGCAACATCTTTGGCTCAAGATTTAGCTTGTTGATTTTGCATTCTGGGAATAGAGTGGATGTTAAAAGACCAGAAGAAATTCTCTATGAGATCCCAGGCACAATTTCTATACGACCTCAATCTCATATGCTTAACTTGGTATTATTGTTTTATTTGTTTTACAATTAGCTCAGCATCACTGTAAACTATCAAATGTCTGATTTTTAGTTTTCTTGCAGCTTCTAATCCTAAAACTAAAGCTTCATATTCACACACATTATTGGTATAATCAATATCCCATTCTAATCTATAAGAGAAAGGAATATAATACTCATCACTTGGTGCCACAACTAAAACTCCAACGCCTTCTCCTTTGCAAGATGAAGCACCATAAAAGAACATTTTCCACATCCCTTCTCTAACATTCATATTTTTCTTTGAAAATTCTATTTTTTTTTATTTTCTTCTTCTATACATTCTTCAAAATCATCATCTATGGATAATACACAATTGACTAAATCTTGATCAACAACATAGTCTGGATAATTATTAGGGTTTTGAGGGTCACTTACAATATAATGCAATCTAGTTTCTTTGTACAATTGAGTAAAATGTCCACCAAAAATTGGAATTGTAGCATACGTCATGTCTAGCTGAACTGATCCTCCTAGATTGGAACCCCAAGATCTGGATTGAAGCATGCCATACTTGGCAGGAACGTCAACAACAACTACATTCATAAGAATACTTTTCAAAAGAACCTAAGCAATATTTACAACTAAATCTTTAATCATACCTAGACACTTGACCTTTCTAGAATCAAAAGAGTATATATCTTGATAAGGTCTGGTAATTTGAAGGCCCAATTTCTGCATGATAATATTAGGCATCAAGTTATGCGAACCTCTTGAGTCTAACATACAATTATGTAGTAAATGATCATGCGAAATCAATGTAATTTATAAAGGAGCAACAAAATCTTTACTATTTTCGATGTGTGGTTCAAACACGATTGTGGGTTTCTCATCCTGCAAATTGATAACATCAGCTTGACATTCAGCATCAGAAAAATTTATTGCTTTTGTGATTTGGTTTTTATAGATAGGATTTCTAGCAAGTTCAACCAGAGGCATTGGAATTTTAATTTTATTAAGTTCGTTCTCTAAATTGAAAGTCCCAATTGGTTTTTCAATTTCCCTAGTCTGAACTTCGACTTCTGTATTTTTCGGCTTCTTAGTTTGTACTGCTTTCGTTTCAACTTGCTTTGCTCGAGCAACTTGCATTTCATCTGATGGATTTGTAACTGCTGCCTAATTTTCTTTTATTCATGATAAACTCTTTTTTGGTGGAGTATTTATAGAATTCTTTTCTCTTGGCCTCAAATCATATTTATGTTGGAGTTCGACCATTATTGAATCAGCGAGACCTTTGTATGTAGAGTCTCCCAAATTGTTGATATTTTCATCATCATTAAATAGAGATTCCAGATCCAAGGATTTATCATAATCATGTTTGGTTAGATGAGGCTCAAGATCATCATCATTGAGGTTGTTTAGATATTCATCCAATTCATCGTAATCTTGGACCTCATCTCCCTGTATGAGATTCTCAGTTTTAAAAGGACCTTGAATCTTTTGATCCTCATTTTTTATTTTCCTTTGTTGTATATGAGGATTTGTGTTAGGATTTCTCCTGAATTGATTTCTAACATATGGATCGGGTTTGGCTTTTTCCATTTCCATCGTGGAAATTGTGTTTGATAAATCTTTAATCATTTTTTTCCATCTCATCCATTTTTTCCTCTGAAGAATATTTTCGAGATCCAAAGGGCCCTGCATGTTCTTTAAAACGCATGGGTTCTCTTGTTCCCATCTCAACTTTAGTTTTCAACTTTCTGGATGCCATCGTATTGGATTCAATCTCTATAGCATCATATTGCATCCCTTCTAAAGTAGTGGATCTTCTTTCTCTCAAAAGTAGAGCGAAATCAAAATCAAAAGCCCCTGCAAAAGTGACTTTTGCAAATAGTTGAGAAGGTTTAACTTTAGCCGAGATTTTTTGATAAATCTTATTAAATATTTGAATAAATTCTAGGACTGATTCAAATGTTTTCTTTCTCGAGACTCTGAATTCGGTTAAGTAATATAGATGATCTTTTTTCTCACCACATTGCCTTATGAAGGAAGTTTTCAATTCATTATATGATAGTATAGATTCTACTGGAAGTCCTCTGAACCAAGTTCTTACATGTCCTTCAAAATTTTGTACTAACAGTATCATGTAAACATCCTCGTGCTCAATACCAAGAATATCAGGGAATTGGTCMAAAAAGACTATATGTTATGTTGCTATTAAATCCCCTTCACCCGTGAATTTAGGGAGCCTCTTCATGTAATTTTAAGGTAAATCATGTAGGATAGAAGGAAGAACTAAGGGAGCATATATAGCAACGACCTTGGCAAAGATCCTTTGGGATTGAAAGGGTATATTTGCTTGTCCACCATCCCCTGCACCTCCGCCACCTCCAGCACCAGCACCTCCAACACCGGCCATTAAAAGTCTAGGAGATGGAATTCGAGGACTAAACAAGAGATTATCAAAAAATTCAAAAGACTGATCTACTGAACTTTTGACTACTTCGAGATGGTGTGAACAAAGTTCAGGGAAATGATCGTGAGAAGATGGAATATCTAGATGAGGGGGAAAAAGAAAAGTTGAGCTCGGTTTCTTGGATTTACCAGATGTATAGATAGGAGAAGTAATAAGGGATGAATCTGGGTATAAAAAATAATCTTCAGGGTTTTTGGAAACATAAACTTTTACTTCGGGAAGAGAAAGAATCAGTTGTGTACAAATGATAGTAGGGATTGAAATGGATTATTTGTTTTCACTAGTAAAAGTATCTATCAATGAAATAGGGATGGTCTGGTCAATCTCAAATTTTATTTCAAGAATAATTCCTTTTGGAGTTTCTAGTTTAACTTCAAATTTACTTGTTGATGCTTCTGGAGAATGAACTTGTTTATATTTTTCTTTAAGACTTAGTTCTTCAGCGGGAATATTAACATTAACTTGCATAACCCTAGGTTGATATATCTTATCTGCTAATGCAAAATTTTGTCTGAGATATCCCTTCGGTTTCAACAAATTTTTGGGATCCGAAATTGGCGTAGTCTACTTTTCATCTGCGTTTTTCCTGGTATTCTTTCGACTGAATTCCAGCTTTGCCTACAATGGAGTCTCCATGTGAAATATAAAGTGAACCTTATCATGTATTCAAAATTTGTTCACCATCAAAGACCAAAATTTAACTTTGTCGTTCTCCCAGGGGAAAAATGATTTTGTTTCTTCGTTCCCTGACAACGGCACCAAAAAGATGTTGTTCCTGACATTGATTCTAAGGCTCAAAGAATAATATCAGGCATCAAAGATTTTAAATGAAATGTTTTTATAAGTGCTTTCTTCTACCTTCAGTTTTCTGAGAAATAATCTTTACATGAAGTTTATGATAAGACAGTACAGAGGTTGTATCTCGTTATCTGAGTGACAATTATAATTTCAAATGATGTAGAAATGATTTACAAAACTGTGTAACAAATCCAGGTATCAATTAAAGATAAGTCTCACCTTGTTTGCAGTAGAAGAAAAGTAGAATATGTGCCCTTGAAAGGAGATAAAAATTGCAGCAATTCACACAAGTCATAGGTCTTGTTTTTACTCACAATAATAACAGAGGAAAAGTTGTTACTGAATGAACTTCTGATATATTATGATCACAATAGATGTATTACTAAATTGTAATCATTCACTCTTCAAGAACTAAAAAATAAATTCAAAGAGATGGAAACATAGAGGAAGCACATAACTCAAATGCAATGAAACTTAGAATCTTTGTCTGCACTTGTATTAATATTCAAAAAAGTTTTCCCTTTTACATTAGGCTAGAAGCAACCATGAATCGATCTAAAATATATCTACTTATACAAAATTGTCTCAACTAAAATTAGTTGGACTTTCCATAATATCTTATCTAAAAATAGAATACAATCTAAATGGAAAACATAATGCAGATATTGTTGAGTCATGATTTGATGAGCAGACACTTCATGTGTTCCTTCATTTGCTCCCAGATGAACTCGCTTTCCTCTACTCATTGAATTGAGTACACATGTCCATCAAGGCTACCACGAATCTCGAAGGCTCAATCTTCTCATTAAATTCAAAGGCGAACATCTTCTTTTATACTAGTGGCAGCTTTTCATGGATCTTCTTTGCTTCCTAGGCTATGATTTGATACTGTAAATTTGGATTCACCAACAACTCATTGATTTTGAGTAAATCGATCTGATTCATCTGTTGGATAGCAGATTGAATATTTTCCTTATTCTTTTTGGACTT
>SNQJ01S0000791.1:109439-166385 GCA_010110895.2 Picea sitchensis | reverse complement strand
AAATTATAAATTTATTTATATATATAATATTTTTAAAATTATAAATTTATTTGTCCCCGAGGTGTAGGATAGTCGGTTGTTAAGCCACTTCGTGTTGTTAAGCCACTTCGTATTGTTAAAGTCACCAGTTCAAAACCTACGAGGATAGATCTCATACAAATTAACAATTTTTTTTTATAAATTTATTAAAATTTATTTANTAAATTTATTTGTCCCCGAGGTGTAGGATAGTCGGTTGTTAAGCCACTTCGTGTTGTTAAGCCACTTCGTGTTGTTAAAGTCACCAATTCAAAACCTACGAGAATAGATCCCATACAAATTAACAATTTTTTTTTATAAATTTATTAAAATTTATTTATATATATATAATCTTTTTAAAATTATAAATTTTACATAGTAAAATTTTAAAACATAATAAATCTAAATTTTATTAACAAATTAAATTCTATATATATAATCTTTTTAAAATTATAAATTTTACATAGTGAAATTTTAAAACATATTAAATCTAAATTTTATTAACAAATTAAAATCTATATATAATCTTTTTAAAATTATAAATTTTACATAGTGAAATTTTAAAACATAATAAATCTAAATTTTATTAACAAATTAAATTCTATATATATAATCTTTTTAAAATTATAAATTTTACATAAATCTAAATTTTATTAACAAATTAAATTCTATATATATAATCTTTTTAAAATTATAAATTTTACATAGTGAAATTTTAAAACATATTAAATCTAAATTTTATTAACAAATTAAAATCTATATATAATCTTTTTAAGATTATAAAATTATAAATTTTACATAGTGAAATTTTAAAACATATTAAATCTAAATTTTATTAACAAATTAAAATCTATATATAATCTTTTTAAAATTATAAAATTTACATAGTGAAATTTTAAAACATATTAAATCTAAGTTTTATTGAAAAATTAAATTCTTTATTAGTATGATGTCATACCTATCAATTAAATTAAATTAAATTTTGTATTTTGTGTTTAATGGAAATAAACACAAAACTTAATAATAAAAACATAAGGCAATGACAAGAGGAGAGACTCGCAGTGCAATAAAAATTAAGAGTACAGAATTATAAATTGAACGCGGGACATCTCATAAAGTAAATTGACTCGTTTCTACTCTTCTTCTCGAATCCTGGAAAACGAAGGATTCAGTGGAAGCCAAATGCGAGGTCCTCTAGCAGCCTTTGAATTGTATGGTTCAAAGGGTTTTATCGTTACAGTGCTCATCCTCACAATCACGTGGGCACGACGTGGGATTTAGCAGCAGAATTGCTTATTATAATGGCTAAAAACTAGTAAATATGATGACTTATTGCAGTACCTTCTAATAATAAATTATTAGATGATCCCTTCGAAATGGAATTCTCTGAACCACGTCCGCAAGCAGTTGTGGGTGCGTGGATGCGAGCCGGGGGGTGAAAGTCGATTCGAACCTGTGACCTGCAGGTGAACTTTTGCCTTTAAATAGTTTGCAGAAACCCCAGTCGGATCTCGAGAATGGATCTCAAGAAAGTTGGAGAGAAGGTTCTGAGTTCAGTCAGATCGGCCAAGTCCTTCAGTCTTTTACCGTCTACGTCGGATCGGCCTGAGGTCAGGTTTTAACTATGTATTTTTTGTGCTGTCAAATGATCAGAATTACGATGGCAGGTTTTTAAACTAATTTGAGTTTTATGTAGAGTAGGTTTTTTCTAGCTAATTAACCCACTGGCATTGTAATTCGTCACGATTTTCAAATTATTTGTATGGCATTCTTCCAGTTCTTTAATGTTAAATGATCGCAATTATAGCAGAGGTATTTAATCATCTTAAAATATTTAGGGTCAAGGGATTTTAGCTGATAGGTAGAGCTAATTTCTCAAGCCTGTGCTGGCATTGGAAAGTTGATAGGGCACCAACATTACATGCCTGTAGATTCAGAAGTTCCTGATAATAGGCACCGCAATAACATAATACTTCACTTACTACTAGTGGAAAAGCTTTACTGAAAACATAAGGTGGCCAGAGGTCAAAATTTACTTCAAAACATGATATACTTTAAAGTTTAAGCAGTAAAAGCAAGTTTTCTACTAGGAAGCGACAAGGGAGTGTTATCTATTATGTCAAAATCACTTAGGACTTGCACCTTGCCGTGATTGCAATACTTTTAATGGATATTCATTGGCTTCTATGCCCATAGTTGTGTGACTAGGACAATTCTTGGAGATTTTGTGCCTAACTTAGGTCTCCATGAAGGAACAATATAGGGATATCCTTGTCGATTCATAGAGCCACTAACGCACATCAAGAAAACTTAATTCCCATGGTGGTGTTCTTGTGGGAAGCTACAAAGTGCATAAAAGACTTAGCGATAGTCATGCTTGTCTTAGAGGGTAATAGGAACAAAATGCAAAACACTGACTAACATCTTCAATTCTTCAAACAACATGTCTTCAGGTCCATCTCTCCCTTGCATTACTCACCTTCATGAGAAGGAACACCTTGAGAATATTAAGATTTAGGCTTCAAAGGAGAAGACTTGTTGTTGTCTGTAGGAAGTGGAGCCCAAATCCATGTGATTGCAACATCTTTGACTTGAAAGAGTGAAAACACTTCCTTTCAAGGCTTAACACTTCAAGTGGAGCTAGTTCGTAAAACTTTTCTTCAATTAGGTTTAAAATTTACTAATAAGAGTAGATCCACATTAAGCTCATAGGTACAATCTAGATTATTCATACCGTGATAACTTCATCCCCCAATTGAGGTGTGCATTGTAACTTCTTGACTGCAACATCTTTGACTTGAAAGAGTCAAAACACTCGCTTTTGAGGCTTAACACTCACTATGTGAGTATAAGCTAGTTCGTAAGACTTTTCTTCAACTAGGTTAAAATTTACTAATAAGAGTAGATCCACATTAAGCTCAAAGGTACAATCTAGATTATTCATACCGTGATAGCTTCATCCCCAAATTGAGATGTGCATTGTAACTTCTTGAACGCAAACCATCTTTGGTTTAATAACAATCTATTGGTACTAGATCTACATAAAGCTTGAGGGAAAGTTAGCATGAAAAGTTGGATTTTTTGCCTCTAAAGTTAGAGCCAAATGAAATTGAAGAATTCTTTCCTTACCTGTTAACAAGCTTTACTTGGTTGGGAGCATTGCGTGATAACAGGTCTTAGGATCTTATTCTACCATGGCCTCTTTAGTTGATTGGAAGGTTTGACTAAAGCCTCAATGTCATTGCTATTAATCCCTTCATCTTTAAATAGAAATTGCTTGATGTAAAAACTAGGCATTAAGTTCGAGGGGTTAGGATATGATTGTAGTTGTAGAAGTGAATGTCACATGACTTAGACTTGACAAACCCAAAGAGTGGAGTCTTTTTTATTTGAACCTGACAAAACTCAACAATAGTTCAACTTGGTTAAAAATGTAAAAAATATTCAAATTTCATAAGAAAAGATCAACAATTCTCCTTTTCATAACAAATCAATTCCATTTCATAACTTGATGTAGCACATGATGTACATGTTCCAATAGCTGATGGCATAGTATCAACAACAACCCTATAGGGTGTGTCCTTTACCATTCCCATTATTCAATCCTCTTTAAAGTTGGACACAAAGATCTCAATGTAGGATGTGCCCTTTACCATTCCCATGATTCAACCCTCTTTAAAGTTGGACACAAAGATATCAATATCTTGGTTTGCCATATCTTTGAAATAGGGATTAATTGGATGCATGATTTAGAACCTTGAGGCCTATTTCAAAACAAAGACCAACATGGCCAATGCTCAAAAGGTCATTGTGGTAGAAATACACATAAGGAGCATAATATCAACTAGTGGTAGTCTCATCTTCAAGTGTCGGCTTCCACTAACTAGCAACTTGTTAAATAGTGGGATGACTTCAAATCTGTTATCGAGAAGTAATTATACATGCTCAAGTACAAAGATGTTGTACTTAGTCGTTGGTTAAAGCTTTGCCTAGCATTTGGTAAAAAAGGTATTCAATTGACCGCTAATAAAGGTAGATGTACAAGACTTTCAAAATTAAATTCATTTATGGTTTATTTCAAACTTTTGAAAGGAATTAGAGCGTCTCCCCATAAATATATTGGAACATGCCTTTCAACTAGTTTTAAAGGTTGAATTTACATTCCATAAAGGTCCTTCCTGTTAAATTTGGCAGCATCGACAGTCATTCTCCAATGAGAGGCCATATGGGCCACCCAGGGGGAACATACAACCTCTGTGAGTCAAACCAAAAGTCAGGACAAACGATATGCTATGTAAGTCTAATGCAAAAGTCAGGGGGAACGTACAACCTCTGTGAGCATAGACAATCTAGTGCAAAAGTCAGGGGGAATGTACAACCTCTGTGAGCATAGACAGACTAGTGCAAAAGTCAGGGGGAACGTACAACCTTTGTGAGCCTAGTCAAGCCTTGTGAGCCATGAGCAAAAGTCAAGGCATCTAGCAAATGTTAGGTTGAATATAAAATTCCTATGAGCTAGAAACAAACGATATTCCTAATATTGCAAATGATATAAATGTATTGATCTAGTGTGTTGGCACGTGTAACATTATCTACCATGAAGAGAAATTCGGATTGCCTTGTAAGAGTCGCGTTGTAGAAATCAAAGTTGCATGTCTAAGTCAAAGACATTGTTGTCAAGTTGTTGCATGTTGCATGCATGACAGGCACTGCATGCATGTCTAGTTGCATGTTGCATGCATGACATGTGCATGCTAAGTTAGTACGCATGCATGCCAAGTCAGGGGTGAGTTGTAACTGAAGTCTCAAGTCTAGTTCGAATTTCGAACTAAAGTGTAAAGCTGAGTTATGTTAAAGCATGCAAACAAGTTCCTAATTTGAGCCATCTACTTCTCCTCTTCACTTCTTTATAAGCAGAGGTCGACTCCTCTCTTCAACACAGTTCGTATGCAGGTTAAGGGTGAAGCTAGAAGCGCATATCAGTGAGATAGAGGCAACATATAGAGGCAGCAAACAATGCTATAAAGACAACATATAGAGGCAACAAACAGTGGTGTAAAGGACATCATACAGAGGCAGCAAATCAGTGCTGTATATCAGCATATAGAGGCAGCAAACAGTGCTGTAAAGACAACATATAGAGGCAACAAACAGTTCTGTAAAGGACAGCATACAGAGGCAACAAATCAATGCTGTATATCAGCATATAGAGGCAGCAAATAGTGCTGTGTAGGACAGCATACAAAGGCAGCTGTTCCAGTGCTAATTAGAGGCACGTATCAGTCGATTAGAGGCAGTCTTAACAGCCCATATCAGAGCTGATATATCTCAGTGTTTGAAAGCAACTAGGATACATCTATATCAGCAAGGTCTCTTAGGTCTCTATTAGGTCAAAGTCAACTTGGCAAGCTCTTTAAGAGCAGAGTTTTCATGGTGGATGTTTGTAAGTGATCTTACATTATTAATGCAATAAAGGAATATCGTTTGCTGGGGTTTTTCTCCCTGTACAGGGATTCTCCAGGGTATATGTGTTGTTGATGTGCATGCTTACGTATCTACATGATTATTGCTATTAAGTTATGATTCTATATTGTTGAAATGTATTAAGCTGGAATCAAAGTGTTGAAGAATTCAAAGAAATAATCCGCATAAGAAATCAAGCTCAAAATTTAACACTTCCAAGTCTCCTCAGTGATGCTCCCAACCCTTTAAAAAAAGGTGTCTTCTTCTTCTTCCATCTCCCTTGCAAGAAACCCTAGTGGAAATTGTAAAGGGACATCCAATATGAAATTTTGCTCATACCATGGATTTATGTAGTAATCATGCATGTTTACGTTGTAAATTCCCATGTATGCACTTGAACCCAACAATTGTCAAATGTGATATCCCACCACCCTATTACAGTGACATGATCTAAGGCACACCCTACTAGTGTGATTGCAGGGTAGTATTTTATGGTTACCACAAGACTTACAACTTGCATAAGGATAGTAAGATTTATAGACTTACCTATGCTTCTATTAATTGCTTCATCTTTGGTAGGCATGTGGGAGATCAAGTCAATTTGAACATATTTATGGTTTGTGTGATTTGTCAAATTAAAGAACAAAACAAGTGTAAGGTTCCTACATCTAATCTTCAAGCTCTTGTTGATTCTTGCATTGATGCATTTGAAGAACCCAAGGGGTGTTGGTGTTTTATATGTTTCTTAGATCTTGATAGTTATTTCCTTATGATTACAAACAAGATTTACTTTTATATCACAATCATCATAGAATAACTATACATTGAACATCTCAACTATAGCAATACAACAGAAATAATAAGATCTAGAAATATTAACCATGCACAGTAGCCACAAGAACACAACACAAGAACACAAGAGTTTATCCTGGGAAACCCAACCTTGGGAGAAAACCCAACAACCTTTCTATAAAACAATTCAGTCCAAGATATTACTAGTACATCACCATCAATAGCCAAAATACCATATAGAGAAGATACTCCCCAGGGCTAGCGTCTCCAAGACCTAGCGCCT
Source organism: Picea sitchensis (assembly GCA_010110895.2). NCBI lineage: Eukaryota > Viridiplantae > Streptophyta > Pinopsida > Pinales > Pinaceae > Picea > Picea sitchensis. The sequence goes on along the minus strand of SNQJ01S0000791.1, from coordinate 159,829 downwards.
CAATAAGATGATCCAAAATAACCAAGCAAGAGCTTATCCAAGTGTGGTGCACCCTCCAAGATACCAAAAAACCAGAAATAGCGAAATTACCAAAAACTGCAGCTGCAACTGCCTTGTGCGCACTGCAAAAAGAGTTATCTTACCGTTCAAATGAAATGAGCCAGTCCTGTATTTATACTAATCTGGGCACCAGTCTGGGGCTGACTTCTTATTTCTGGGTCTTCAATTTCTTTATTAATTTCCCGTGGGGCCGACTTCTCTTCCTTGGTCTTCAACTTCTTCCCGGGGCTTCTTGTAATGGTATAGATGGGTCTTCTTGTACTTTCTTGTGGAAAATTACTGCCTGAAGTTGCAAATCTCCAACAAGGGGCTCCCACCCTTTTAGGTCATTCAACATTCCATTGATTTGGTCCCAAGTTCATTTCTTCATAATATTCTTTCATACAAAACTACCCCCCCGTGATAAGTGCATAAATCGAGCAATAAATCAAGGCACTATTGGAAGATGGAAAAATCAAATCAGTAGATCTCCCTATGGTTTGCCTACTCTCATCATTCTCAAGAAGGAATAATATGAAACAAGGTTTTGCATTGATTAGTGGGCATTGGACAAAGTGACAATCAAGAACTATGACATGCTTCCTAGGATCAATGATCTCATCTATTAGCGCAAAGGAGCCAAGTATTTCACCAAATTGTACTTGGCTTCCATTGACCACCAAGTTTGCATGGAGCCTCAAAATGTATGGAAAATTGCATTGAAGAGTAAGTTTGGGCTCTAATAGTGGTTGGTCATGCCATTTAGCCTCACCAACGCATTGACCACCTTGGCGACTCATCAAGGACATCTTCCGACCACATCTTGGTAGGTTTGTTGTTGTATACTTGGATGGTATTCTCATCTAAAATGTAACTTGGGAAGATTATTTACATGTTCATGTTGCTCTTGACTTGCTCAAACAACACCAATTACAAACCAAAATGAAGAAGTCATTCTTTGGGTAGAGTTTTGTAAGTACTTTGGCTTTCTCATTGATGAACTTGGTGTGCATGTTGACTTTGATAAGGTCAAAGTTCTTAAGGAATGGCCAATCCCCAACACTATTTCAGACATCAAGAGTTTTTTGGATGGAATGAATTTCTAATTTCTACATGACATTCATTTGGCCCTACTCATGTATTGCACAGTTGTCGAATTAGTTTATGATCGAAAAATTCTCACATGGATCCTAGTGGTAGTATGAGCATTTCAACGGCTAAAAGAGACTCTCTACACGAATTATATCCACTTGGCAAGTTAGAATCATCCAATGGCACTCAAAGCTGATTTTGATAAAATATCTTTGAACCTACCTTTGTGTTTATGGAATTTATGTGGTCTTATTACTATTCTATGCTTTAAAGGACATATAAAACTATAACAAGTAGTTCACACACATTTATTAACACGATACACAACAATTTTTAACTAGAGAAACTCTCTTAGGGAATAAAACTCTAGGATATATTAAAAAATTGTTGAAAAACACAAACCATTTTCACTTTTTCCTATGGCTCATAGGCTTGTACAAAGTTCTTATAGTTTCTTTGCATTGCCTTCGGATAGCCTTGGAGTCTTCTTGGAACTATAATAACTTGGTGATTTCTTGTTCAATCATACTATAGGCTTCCTCTAACTTTTCCTTCTCAAATTTGGTTCTCTAATGGTTGCTTTTGATGGGCTTCTTATAGAACCATTGGCTTCAAAGTGACCATCAATTTTTGCATATCACGCGGTAGGGGCCTACTTGAGACCATATAGTGCCTTTTCTAGCTTATGTGTGTGATGCTTTGATAATTTTTGCACAAACCTTGGGAGTGCTTGATATACACTTCATCTTTCAAAACATGATTCAGGAAGTCACATTTGACATCTATCTGATTAATTCCCACTTAAAACTAAGTTGTCATGGATAAAACCAACTTAATTATATTCATCTTAACTATAGGTGGAAGAGTTTTTTCACATTCAACACTTTTTTGGCAAAGTCTTTAGCCACTAATCTTTGCCTTTTATTTATCAATAGAAACATTTACCTTGTGCTTTAACCTATAGACCTATTTACAACCTATAGCATTTTTTTCCTTAAGGTAATTCAACAAGCTTCTAAGTTTCATTTCTTTTATTGCATCATGTTCCTCTTGTGTTGCTTTTTTCCAACTCTCAATGTCCATGGGCTTCTTCAAATGAAGTAGGATTATTTGAGTTTGAAATTGTGGCCATCAAAGCAACATCTACTTTGATGTGAAGTCAATTGTTGTTGCCTTGTTAACTTCCTACCTTATTTCACTCATTTTAGGTAGGTCTTGTAGCTTCGAATGCATTCTTTATTTGTTGATATTGATTTGGGATTTCTTGGACTAAAGAGACAATTCTTATTATTTTCCTTGTTGGCACTAGATTCATTGTTAAAATTTGCAAAGAAATGGTGAAATGTTACCACTCCAAGTATATATTGCAGATTTGTAAGAGTTGTAAGAAAAATTGCAAAGTTTGCATATGCCCTGCATGGTAGAGTTGAAGAAGAGCAAGTTGACGAGAGCATTGTTCTGGAAGAGCAAGCTACACAAGGTAGGATGGTAGAGAAGCAAGCTGTGTAGAAGCATAAGGCTTGTCAAGGGGAGATGTAGAAAGTTCTTGAAGGAATAATTCATACTTATGATATGACGAAATTATATTAATGAAAGTAGACTTATTCTAGAAGTCTACGTATGATCAAAGATGAGGACAATGAGTGAATTTAGGGATGGAGATCACATAGAGATTTATGGAGATATTGTGGAGATGGTTATGGATATTGGACATCTTGTTATGAGCACCTCAATGTTATATTATGAGGCCTCACGTATGTATTGAAGTGTAAGAGAGTGTTGTATTATTATTGTACATTAATGAAATGTGATCTTTAAGTATATCTGTTGTTCTTTTACCAAGTTTATGTGTATGAACATTTGTTCATGGCTGTTCTCTTAAACCAACAGTTGTGATACAGAGAAAGATAAAGGATTCATAAAGTTGCAGTTTGGGAAAGGTTGTGTAGGAAAAATTTGTGGATCATATTGAAATTTGCAAAGTAATGGTGAAATGTTTCCATTTAAAAGGACTGATTGTGGACCTGCAGGAGTTGTAGGAAAAGTTGTAAAGTTTGCAAAATCCCTCCAAGATAGAGTTGCAAAAATTCAAGCTTGCAAGAATAATGTTGTGGAGGAGCAAGTGCCTCAAAGTAGTGTTAGTTTTTGGTACTTTGGAAAGTATGTCCAAGTCCCGAGTGTACATGTGGCAAAAGAAGGTACATTTACAGGTATGGACCAAAAATAATTCAAAAAAGGAGATGCTAGAACAGGTCTGTACTGTAGAAGAAGGTACACCAATAAAGATGTTACAACTTTCGAACATGACAATTAGGGTGCACTTCCTCTTTCCAGATTAGCATATTTGGGTGCTTTAGTTAGTGCAACATGACACACTTTGCAAATCCGTACAATATTGCTTTCTGTGCAACATCATGGTTTGTAAATGAGGGCGCAATAGTAGAATACGCTAGGAGGGAGCGCATCACTGTTTGTAGGCTTCTAGCAGTGAGGGGAAATGCATGCATGCATGCCCCAACTATATAAAGGAAGGAATAATGTTATCCTAGCAGTTTCTAATTGTAGTTTGCATGTGCACAGGTTAGCGAGTTTGCATGTGAAAGTGCATGTGCATGGGTTAGCTGGTTTGTATGTGAAGGTGCATGTAGTTTGCATGCATTAAGTTTCTAATTTTTAGTTTGCATGCATCAGTTTGGCAAGGTGCATGCATCCAAGCTCAGTTTAGTAAAGCGCATGCAGTGTAGCAAGTAGGGCATATATCCCAAGGAAGTCTTATCTCCTGCTTTGGAGTGCACTATTTCCTCATGCATAGTATGGTGCAAGACTCTAGGAGGATACATGCTTGAATGTCTCAGATCGGCTTAGTTGAGGTGTTTCTGTGCATGTGTCTAGATTCCTTGTACCTACTCCTCTTCCTAGTCCATAAAAGAGAAGGTAGAGGTATAGGTTTATAACTTTATTCATTTAGTTTTTAGCAACAGACAATGAATTAGTTTGTTGTTTTTTTCTTGTAGCAGATTTCATTTTAGAATTAATGAGAAAGCAACTGTAGGTTTTGACTGTCCATCTATTGAGTTTTGTTATATATCTTTTGCAGTATGTGTTTATGGATTCTAGCATTATTAGAGTTGCAGTTTTGAGTGGAATTTAGTTTTCAACTATCTAGTTTTCTGTAGGAATTCTTTTAGAGTGTTGAGTCTGTTTACCATGGTCTAGGAAAATTAACATGGTATCAGAGTTTGTTTGTTGAAACCTTCTAGAATTTTGTGTATGGATAGTAGGGTTGCTACGGTCTACCTATGGAAGGGAGTTGTTGGGAGGTTTTAGGGGTGAGATGCCGATGATTCGTTCTTGAGAAAAGCACAATGGACCTATGATAGGTTCCTTTTAGATTTGCTAATATGTTTTATTTAGCAGGGTATTCCAATGCAATAGGGACTGCAACTAGTCTTAGATATGAAGACAGATTGGAAGGTCCTTCTAACTTGGTCCTGTGGAAGTGTCGAGTATAGATGTTGCTGGAGGAGAATGATATGTGGAACTTTGTTGAGAAATAAGTTGTAGAGCTTACTGTTCCCACATTATTGGCAGAACATAAGAAGAAGATGGCTAAGACCAAGAGAGTCATCCTTGATTGTGTGAAGGATCATTTGATCCCTCACAATGCTAGGAAGACCCCTTACATTGCCAGGAAGACGACGGGAAAAGAAATGTTTGATGTTCTAGTCACTCTATATTAGAGTGAGAACTGTTATCCCCGATATCTAGGGATAACTAGGAGATCATGTCTCGTTAGAGTGAGAACTGTTATCCCCGACATTCAGGATATCAGGGAGATCATGTCTCGAGGCCCACGTGTCCTAGACATGGAATGGTGAGCAGATTGACTTTGAGCATGGCCCTCGAGGACTCCGATCTCTTCTTCTTCGCCAGATTTGTCCCGTCAAGAAGAACAACTTCCTATCAACACCGCCCGGCTTCTGCATCGAGATGACTCTGTCTAAGGAGGTAATTATCCGGTATCATGGTATGTGTCATATTTTGATCGCTATAACCTCTTCTTATATATGCATTAGGTTCCTTTCATTGGCGATCAGTTGGATCTTAATTAATCCACTCTCTCTGACCATTGTTAGTAGATTGATGGGTGACTTAGTTGATATTCATGGGTTTTGGTTAGCCACCAAGGGGATTTGCAGAGCCATCGTCTCGCCTCTTACCATCTTTTATCATTTTCATATCTTGTACCATCCATCCCATTCCCCTAGTTTTGGCCATTAGGATGACCTCTCGAGGGTTACACTTTGTCTTGTGGGAAGAAGGATAAAGGCCTGTGGGGTAAAAGCACCGTAAAGATAAAGTTTACAGGAAATGAAACTCAGAGATGCTTCGCCGGGGATCCTCGAGAAGGCAATAAAAAGCCTCGATAAGAAACTAAAGGGACTCAAGAAAATAATAAAAACAAGACTCCAACCAAGAGGATGGGAGGTCCAATCACGAGCCGACCCATTATATACATAGGTATTTAGCAAGATGACATTGCCAATTATCTCGTCACCAAGCCAGTGGCAGTTGGACCTTGGTTGCATGGCCAAAGCGAAAGGGGTTCATCACGAGCCAAATCTTTTATCATTTCAAGATACCAGTTGGGTAATGTCATACCAAGCCACTGCCAAGGCAAAGCGGTCCTCTGGTTAGACCTGAAGTAAAAAGAAAGAAAAAGCAATAAAGAAAAATGGAGGCAATAAAGGCCTTGGAAAAAAATGCATCCATGACTGCTACAGCTCGCCTCCTACAAAGCACCTACGCATTAACACCGCCTTTGGTCTGACTATAACCGACATCCCTAAAACCATATCAACACATTAAACATGGCTTGAATGATCTTCCGAGGAAACTTTCCATCTCTTGAGGGTATTAGCCCAATAGGTTGTTCACGGCTTCTTAGCTTTGTATAGTAGATCTATGTAATATCTTTGAGCTCTTAGGATATATGTTAGGGTTTCTATGCATATATTTGATAACTTTAACGATGAAATATGATTTACATTGCTATGACTTAGGACCTATGAGCCCATGGAGGGCGAGTTTTTGATGTGCAGGACAATAACCGACGGACAGGTACCAGAGGAAAGGTACACATGGGGAGAGCCGATTAGCTCTGGACTTCATAATGGGGAAGAGCCGATCAGGTGGTTGCTGGGATGGAAAAGGCTAGACAACGCCATGATGAGCCCTTGCATGAAGAAGATAAGGACGCCACCAGAGACACCTTTGGCGAGATTGACCTAGGGGATCAAATTCCCTCAGCAGCATGGACGATGGCTTGATGGGACAGACGCCACCCGTAAGCAGCCGGACGACCGAGCATGTGGCAGTGTGTCGGGACTATTTGGCACGTGTGGCATGTTGTAGGAGCCCCAGAGGGGCCAATGCTTTGCCTTCTGGATGCTGATGAAGCCCAAAAAGGGCCAACGCCTCCCCAGAGGGGCATGACGTTAGCTCTTACTTCTGACATTTTAGCATTTAATGTGACAAATAATGTAATATTGTTGCTTCCACTTGTCGGCCGCTTTTAATGACCTATTTTGTTAATTAAAGGTCATTTGGATCAATATAAAACTGAGGACGCTGAGCCTCATTTTGGATAGAAACACAACTCACTCTCTTGTGAGAGATTCTTTTTAGTCTTTTGTCTTATTATTGACTCTTGATGGGGCTACACTTGGAAGGATTATCTTTGGCATGCATATGTTTTTATCATTGAAGGTGTTACAACTAGGTTTGATAAGTTCTATCATTGATTTGTAAGTGTTTTTCTCATACAAAACTTCTTGATTGAATGGTTGTAGTTTAAAATTCTTACATGTATAGTTACATTGTTATTTTTTATGCTTAATCATTGAAACTTGGGAGCAAGCACACAAGTAGGTCCTTAATATATGTCCCCATGATTGAGAAAAAAAATTTAGCCATTGAAGAAAGAAGATATAGCCTAGCCATTGCTACACTAGTTCTTCTTTTTTCCTGGAAGTTAGTTTGAAAACATAAATTGAAGAAAAGAAGGCTCTAGGCCTAATTGACTTACACCTAGGGTTTGACTTGGTTGAAAAGCCTGGGCCCCCAAACAACACTTTTCACCTAGATTTATGTTTTAAAGCTAGTCGCTTTTGCCAAAGAGCCTTAAGGAAAGAGCGAGGAGCACGAGGCCTAGCTTTAGCTACACCTAATTATGTCTTCTCTTCTTAGGGTTTTTTTTTGATTTGGTGGCCCTGCCATAGCTGCACCATTAGATTAAGTCCTCTTTTCCTTAGGTTTAAATCTTTCCAGTTTCCTTTAGCCTCTCTCTTTGACTCCATTTTACCCAAGCACTGATCTAAAATTGTAACGTTGAGAGTTTTGTATCAAACAACCTTTCTATCTTCCAAAACTTGAAACCCTAACTAACCCTAGCTGCCTACTAACCCTAACTAGTTGATGACGCCAAGCCTATTTTGATCTCTTGTTTGGTGTAAAATGTTGTGGCTTTGTCGTCCTTTGATAGACATTTAAGTGTTGAGCAATTTCATTAGCTTATTTTGCAAAACGTCCACATCATTGCCTAGCTGTACCAGTTCCAGAGTAGGGTTGACGTCACCTTTTAGCATGTTTGACGCAACAACAATATATATATGAGCATTTCATTGCATTGTGGTAATTCAAGGATTGAAATTGTACATTGAATGCTTTGTCATTTGTATTTATTGAAGAAGTAATATTATGTTATAGCTTTGATTGCAATCATTGACTTCGGGCTAATAATTACATTTATCTATGCTCATGTATATTAAAGATAAATATTTTATGAAGTACTAACCATCACAAGACGCTTTTAGTTTTATTTTGCCTTGTCTCGCAAACAAAAGCCCCTTCGAATACCTTCTTTCAATTATCTTCTTTGCAGTGATCTGTGAAGGGAAAGTTTATCTTAACCTTGAACCTTAAACCCTTGGATCCTTTTCCTTCAAAACCCCGGGGACATTAGGACGCCTCCCTTGGGATTAGCCACCCGAATAGAAAGAGCTCCCCATCGAGGTGACAGTGGGTGGGGAAGCTCTTGTTACGCCAGTTTGAGTCTTACCTTCAAGCTACTAAACCTACCCTACAAACTGAGCGATAACAAGAACCTCAATTGGAAGATGATGTTGCATAATAAGCTTAGAGCCATGCGGATGATCAAGACATATATAGTAGTTTCTTACTTGATGAATATTAATGAACTTTGTGATTAGCTTGCAACAATTAAAGAGGAGTTCAAGGGTGAAGAGTTAGTACCCATAACATTAAGAGGGTTCTCTTCTTCTTGGAAACCTTTTGTTTGCGGGGTTTGCGCTTGAGAAAAGCTTCCCACCTATGAGAATTTATGGGAGGACTTCATCTAGGAGGAGATAAGATTGGAGAGTGTTGCAAGACTAAAGGAGGAGTAGAATCTTTCCCTCATTAACAAGATGAAGAAAGGGAGCAAGAAAGGATGACTTGGGAAGGGTCATAAAGAGAATTCGAGTTCCTCCAACTAGGGAAAGGACTTGAACCATGTCAAGTGTTTCAAGTGTCAAAAGTTTGGGCACTATGCTTCTCAGTGTCATGAGAAGAAGGGGAAGGGCAAGCAACAACAGTAGAAGTAGTTTGCAAGGAGTGTAGAGGTGTTAGTTGGAGTGGATGAGCTTTCATCCAAGCTTGAGACACACTTTTCTATGGTCTCGTGCTTGTCTTCTAACATCGTGTTTGGCGTTGGTTGGTATGTGGATAGTGGAGCCACCAAACATATGACCACTAATAAGAAGGCCTTCAAAAAACTTCAGGAGCATGAGGTAGGCATGCAAGTGGAAATTGGTGATAATGCCACCTATTTGCAAGAGTGGGATCCATCTCATTCCAGATGCTATCAGGTGATATCCTTGAGCTTATTGGTGTTTGATATGTGGGTGGCTTAACTACAAATATCCTTTCAATTTTGGTGATGATAGATATAGGATATATGGCTGAGTTTGATGATCAACAAGCTCTCATCTGGAAGAGATGCTTGGATCCTAGTCAAGTGTTGGCTGGAGGCATTCGAGAGGGTGGTCTGTATTGGTTGTAGGGTGATCTTGTGAGAGCTCTAGTGCATGGTATGGACAACTTGTGTGAGCTTTGACACAAGAAGCTAGGTCACTTGCATTATGGAGCGTTGCCAATCTTGAAGGACATGGTGCAAGGATTGTCGAACTTCAAGGTTGAGAAGAAAGGAGTGTGCAAGGGCCGTGCACTCGACAAGCATGTGAAGGCCGCTTTTCCTAGCATCAAGCATAGGTCAAGAGAGATTCTTAACCTCATCCACTCAGATGTGTGTGGACCCACAAGTTTAGCCTCCTTAGGTAACATTCGTTTTTTTTTTTAATTCATGATTCCTTTAGGGGGTTCTAGATTTACTTCATAACGACCAAGGATGAGTATTTGGGAAGTTTCAAGAGTTCAAGGTTCTTGTAGAAAATTAGACAGGAAAGAAGATTCAAGTATTAAGGTCCGACAGTGGAGGGGAGTATGCCTCCAAGGAGTTTGACACTTTTTGCAGACAAGTAGGAATCAAGAAGGAGCCAACAATTCTTTACAAACCTTAAAAAAATGGGGTTGCAGAGAGGAAGAACAGATCTATCATAGTGACAACCGAATCTATGATCATGATCTAGATTTGTCCACGTTTCAATGGGCAGAAGCGTGTCTTACAACTGTTTATATATTGAACAAGTGTCCTCACAGAGTCTTGAAGGACAAGATACTAGAGGAGGCATTCATAGGTGAGAAGCCTTAGGTAGCACATCTTTGTGTTTTCAGTTATCTTATTTACATTCTTGATGAGAAAAGGACCAAGTTGGAGGCTTCTAGTTTGAAGGGTATCTTTGTGGGATACATTAAGACCTCAAAAGATTACAGAGTCTACTTTCCATCTTAGCAGAAGGTAGTTGTGAGCAGAGATGTCAAGTTTGATGAGGATGCATGATCCTCCATGTATCAAGAACCTTCGATAGTGATTGAGGAGGCGCAAGAGCTTGCTGCCCCAAAGGTTGATCTGGGATACGGTAAGACCTCAAAAGCTTACAGAGTCTACTTTCCATCTTAGCGGAAGGTAGTTGTGAGTGAAGATGTCAAGTTTGATGAGGATGCATGGTCCTCCATGTATCAGGAACCTCCAATAGTGATGGAGGAGGCACAAGAGCTTGCTGCTCCAAAGGTCAATTTGCAAAATCAAATTCATATCAATAATCTTCTGGAGGTGTAGGGGATGCCTCTTTATCTTCCAATTCATCCATAAAGCCTAGGTGGCTCATCGAGGGATTATAGGAAGCGTTGGAGCAAGTTGGAGCACTTAAGACTTCATTTCGGGTATGTCATCCTCCCAAGAAATTTCCAAATTATGTGGCACTGATGTCTTCCATCATTGATGCACAACCTTCTAGTTTTGAGGAGGCAATAGGTTTTGCGAGATGGCATTATGGTGGAGTACAACTCCATGAAGAATGGTGTATGGGAGATTGTGCCTAGACCAAAGGGGAAGTCAATGATTGAGTCTAGGTGGTGCATGCAACAGAGGATAGCATGGAGAAATTCAAAGTTCTGTTTGTGGCCAGAAGGTTCTCTCAGAAAGAGGGAGTTGACTTTGAGGAGACATTTATGGAACTGACCATGGAATCAATGATTGATTCCTTGATTACAACTAATGGCAGTATGGAAGAATACCGGGATAAGGTTGTTACAAAAGGATTCTCTCAGCAAGAGGGAGTTTACCTTGATGAGACTCTTACTCTAGTTGTCAGAGGATTCTCCTGGGAAGAGGGAGTCGCCCTGGATGGGTTGATGCATGCACCACTAGTTTTGGATTTTGGTATCAATGAGTTTGTACTCATGTTGGGCTTTTTTGAGTTTAGTGTAGAATTCAATTCGTTATTTGGTAGATCCGATAGACTTGTCTTGGCCCCATATACAAATGACTTCATTATTGTAGGAAATTCAAAACAGTTCATGATGTGGTGTAAGAAGAATTTGACCAATGAAGATGGCATGAAGGACAAAGAAAGTTGGCAACTTGCTGATGTAGTGTTCCTTCTATAGAAGGTTTTCACCTTGAAGATTATGAAGAGAGTTCAAAGTACAAAAGGAAGCAATAATCCTGATTCATGGTTCTTCGTGTTCATTGGTGGTCAATTGTTTGACCAAGACCCTAGTAGATGGGAGGTTCCAGATGTAGAGAGAGCATCTAATGTTTATTAGATAACACTTTCTTCAGTAGGAGGGAGTGTTAGTTTTTGGTACCTTAGAAAGTGTGTCCAAGTCCTGGCCACCCATGTGGCAAAAGAAGGTACAATTGTAGGTATGGACAAAGAACAACTCAACAAAGGAGGTGGTGGAATAGGTTTGTACTACAGTAGAAAGTACAACAGTGATAGTGTTGTAGATTTCAAGCAAGACAATGAGGGTGCACTTCCCCTTTCCAAATTCAGTAGATCTGGGTGCTTTAGTTACGACAGCATGACATGCTTTGCAGATTTATACAACATGATGGTTTGTAGATGAGAGTGCAACAGTAGAATAAACTATTGCATCGCTATTTGTAGGCTTCTAGCAGTGAGGGTGCATGCAGTCATGAATGGATGCACCAACCATAGATAGGAAGGGATAATGTTATCCTCCAAAATTTCTAATTGTAGTCTGCATGTGCATTGGTTAGCCAATTTGCATGTGAAGGCGCATGCAGTTTGCATGCATTAATTTTCTAGTTTTTAGTTCGCATGCATCAGTTAGGCAAGGCACATGTAGCCTAGCTTAGTTTAGCAAAGCACATGCAACTTGGTAGGTAGGGCGTGTTAGATTATGTAGCTCGGGCAATTACTTCCACACTAAGTGTGTCTAGTAGTGTGGAAGAGGCCCAACTTATGTCTAGACAACACTTTATTGGTGGGGACCACTCAAGTCAACTTGAGATTAAGTCATAGCCGTTGGATGTGACTTAAGTTGTCTCAATGAGTGATTAAGTCCCCACCATTAGATTAAGATCTTGATAAGAAGATCCAAGGGTCAGGATTGCATGAGAGAAAAGGGCTAGGGTTACAAATAACCTAGGAGACCTCAAGAGAGCGAAGCTAGTCGACTAAGTGAGGAGGCTCTTCCAACGGAGGTCGAGAGACAGGTTAAGGAGAAATAGCTCAGGAGGACCGAGTAGGGTCGAGGAAGCAACCCAAGGAGGATCGAGTAGGATCGAGGAAACAACCAGAGGAGGGCCGAGCAGGGTAAAGAGAGGAGGCTGAGCTAAGGAGAGGAGGCCAAGCCAGGGTCACTTGCAACACAACAAATATACCTCCCAAAATTCGTGTGAAATAACCAGGAGGTCGTACGAGTGATACGGATACCGCACAAGTGGTACGGATCACCAAAAGAAGGAGGAAAGTAATACCGAGGTACACAATTAGAAGAGAAGTTCTGTTTACAGTATTTTGCTGAAGGTTAGAGGTAAAACCGAGATATAATATATCTACAGTTTTGCTGTACGACCACCCAATGAGTAACCCGCGATTGTATGGATCTGTACAGGTGGTACGGTCCCTGCAAACAAAGACTGGCTGTTATAGTTCTATGTATTCATCGATCTGAGATAAATAGAATAGAGTTTTGTGTTGAGGAGTAAAGTTTCTAGAATTTCTATACTTGCAAATTTTGTGTGGCTGTCTCAAATATTTTTATCGTAATTTGTTGCTGTATAGATCTGATATATGAGTTTATAGCTATTATCTTCTTCAGGGCGTAGATCCCAAGGAAGTTTCATTTCCTTCTTTGGAGCACACTATTTTCTCATGTAGAGTATGGCACAAATCTCTAGGAGGATGCATGCTTGCATGCCTCATATCATCTTTAGTTGAGGCGCTGTTGTGCATGTGTTCAGATTCATTGTACCTTTACTCTTCTTAGTCTATAAATGAGAAGGTAGGAGCATAGGTTGATTGATTCAGTTTTGAGCAACGAACAATAAATTAGTTTCCCGTTGTTTTCTTGTACTGTAGCATATTTCACTTAAGAATTAATGAGAAAGCAAAGACAAGTATTGACAGTCCATCTATAGAGTTTTGTTATATATTTTCTTCGGTACGTGTCTATAGATTCTAGCATTATTAGAGTTGTAGTTTTGAGTGGCGTTTAGTTTTCATCTATCTAGTTTTTTGTGGCAATTCTTTTAGAGTGCAGAGTTTGCTTATCACGGTCTAGAAAACTCAATAGGTAGGATGATAGAAATGAAGTGTTGTAGGAGCAAAGTTGTGGAGAATGAAAGCCTCTTGTAGTAATGTTGTGGAACCCTATATAGGTGGTAAGTTGCAAAAGCCTCGAAAGAAAATGTTGTAAAAAGCATGCAAGAACTTGAGCACTAATTATTGATAAATGTTTATTCTAATTTATCTTATTTGTGCTTTAGTTAGAATGCATTATCTAAGATGTCATCAATGAATATCGCAATGGTCTAAGTTTCAATTTCAAAATACATTAAGCAAACTTACAAATGAGATCGATGTTGTCAAGGCACGAGAAATTCTCTTGAGGAATGAGATAAGATAAGACAAGATAATTTTATGAATGTCCACTGAATGACCACAAAAGTCGGTTAGTGGTACTAAGGAGTATTCCAACAAAAGTACAATGTGGGAGTGCAAACATCTCCTAACACTAAGGCAAAAAGAGAGAAACTAGGCAAATATAAGGAGCTTAGATCTTAAAGTGCAAGATAAAGTAATGAAAATTGAGAGCAAATGTAATGAACAATAGTTCATCAATGGAATATCCAATTCAAGGACAAAGAGTTGAAATCCATATAGGATAAATAATTATATAATTGATAAATGAACGAATGATAGATGATATATTGATTGAGTCTTGTGACAATATACTTATGCATTGAGTAGTCACGAAGGTGAAGGATTGTGCCCCATAACTTGAGTGTTTTGAGGGTTTTGACTAGAAAAACCCTAGAGATCAACACGGAGGTGAAAGATCCCTCCTTTCCTGGTCCAAGCTTGGCCAAGGTGGTGAAAGATTCCACCCTCACCATTCTATTCAGTTCAGATCCATTTCAACTATCATCTGTGAAGAAGGGCGCACTATTGGGGGGTTTTCTGCAGAAGGGCGCACTGTTCAAGCTAAGGAGGTTCGATTTGTGCCCTAGGAGTGGGATCTTGAAGAGATCTAACCTTGCATGCATTTTCCATAGTTGGAGCGACTTTTCCTTGGCATTATTGGGGGGTTTTTCTCCTCTATTATTATTATTATTAGAGTTGGGCATATTTTCTGAAGGAGGGCGCACTTGGGGTTAGAGATCCATCGTTTGGTGATCAGATCTTGCATTTTCAGCAAGGGAAATTCATCATATGATTCAACCATCTTCTTCCCTACAGGATAACAACAATTTCAGGAAGGTTTGAAGTCAGATATGAGCAAGTCGAATCTCCATGGGTTGCTTTAGCCAGTTAGGGCACAACTTAGCCAGAAATTACAACAGTTAAAGGAAGGGAATGAAAGTAATCTTGTAGATCTTTTGCATGCATCTTGTGGAGGCTCTTGGGAGCTAATCCCTTTGGTTTCAATTGTATTTTGGAGGTGCTATCGGCCACATCTTCCACCCTTTTATATATTTCTAGATCTGCTCTTCTATTGTATTGAGGTCAACTTTATAATAAATAAATACAGATCTGAGTTTTGTGGCTATTCTTGTTGTTGTTTCTATTAGCTTCATTGTTGTTAAGTTCATTTCCATCATTGCAAACTATGTGTGTTGTAAAACTCAATATCAAACCTTAAATCTGAGCCCAAGGAAGCTACTGGTGCGAACTGTTTGACAAAACGCACCAACCAAAGAACCATAAACTCAAAACATTCTGCATAAAACCACTTGGAAATCTTACATAGTCCTTCAAGTTTATTACAAACTAGGACTCTCCAATGCATCCAAACCTTAGCTAGGGCATCAACCATCAATAACAAACCCTAACCAAGGCCAGGCCAGGTAGGTCAGAAAAAAGAAAGAGAAAAAAGGTAATTGTTTTTGAAACGAAATGAAAAATATGATTCGCCAAATTGGTTTTTATCTAACTAAATAATTGCAATATTCATTATATTGGGGATTACCTTACATCCTATCTGGTGTGCTCATCTAGAAAGACACAAAATATATCGAGGGGATATCAACTGTATGAAAGATCATGATTAGTAAGTGGATCTCGAATGCTCTAGATATTTCCGAATGATGGAAAAGGGCGAGCTTTGTTTATCAGATTTATCCGTAACATAAAGATTGAGGGAAGCTAGGTTGGTTATGGAGCACCTAGAGCTGTTTGAAGAGAAAGAGAGAAACGACAAGCAGACGCTGCCACCAAGTAATGAGAACAAACAATGTGTCGCTGGCTACTCCCTGAAAATGCAAGAGATCACTTATTGTTGGGGTTATAATGGGTCCTGCCACCTTAGTTTGGTTATTCATGCTCTACATCTCCCATATCCATAATTGTATAAAATCTAGTCCTATTCCCCTAGCCTTCCTCCTGTTAGGAGAGACACAACCTTATTATATGATGTACCCACCAGCCCTATGGACAACTTATAAGCTATACAAATTGTTACTTAGTAAATTTGATTGAACTGGTTTTTGTTTTTGTTTTTTAATTACTCAGTAACAAATTTGATCTTGGGTTTGACATAGCCTATCCACTAAGTGATCAAATAAGCCGCGTAAAGTTCATCATCTCGGGCAAGCACTTATGGGACAAGCACCACTTATGGTTCTTAGTCAAATGGATATGGACACACCAAAAGGATCCCCTACTTATAGCTATCTTGAACCGCTACTATCTATCGATCCAAAACTAAAGGGTATGCTGCGAGCTTTATAATTGGATCGACTACTAGGGACTCTATAATTGTATGTAGCCATGCCCATGCTACCTTCGCTTCCATTGTTGGTAGCCATGCTCTTGCTATTTACTCTATTTACTCTGCAGGTGAAACTGCTTGCTTTGGTTCTAATCCATATATCCTTACTTTTTATGGTGGTCACGGATAAACGGGTGGGACACCAATGGGTTATACACCTGGCTGGATCCGCTACTGGAGATTATGTAACTCGATCAGCTGAAAAATAAACAGGTGAACGATTACCTGCGATTACCTGCACTTTGTGCAGGTAAGGGCATTGGCATAGAATGATACCTTGGTTAGATCTTTACGCCCCGGAAGCCATTTAATTCGAGAAATACAGTCCACTTATACTTGCGAACATATAGTTTTCTTGTTGCTTTGTTCCGGGTAGGTACACTTTGACATATCATCTTTTATTGGTTATAAAACCAGACTTTCTGATCGGTGGTGACATGTGAGAGGGGATCTTTATCTAGCCACTTTGACCTTTCCTTCTCAAAGCCCCACGTTTACCAAGTTACGGGGTGGCTAATCCTTTTGATTGAATGATTTAATAAAGAAATCATAAGTGAGATATAAAAGCAGAAAGACTTATTCATTCCTAAGGTTTAAAAGAACTAAATCATTATAAATTTTATAACGTGATCTCATCGGTAAGAAGACGATTATATAGATACGCCATATAGATTTCCAACATAAGTGGGTACTTATAAGGTAGATGAATATGTGGATCTAACTTCCGATCGGGTTGTAATATGGAAATAAGTGAGCACAAGACAAATATCTAAGAACCTGATCGAGTCTTTGAATCTACGATCTCTTTTAAGTAATTACGTATAATTAAGTAACTAGAGAGATAAGAGAAGACACAACTCTCTAAAAGTATGAAAGCACTTACCTTCTCTAGCTCAGGTAAGTGGGGTTATACCTTACCTCTCATTTTCACCCGGTAAGTGATGACTGACCTTACCTTCTAGCTAGTGATTTGAGGGGAATAAATATAGGGCCTTGAAATAGTCCTTTGGAAGCAGGCAAGATGGTTTGGTTCGGAAGTCTTCAGTTTGACTGGGCGGGCGGGGCCTAGATACCTATTTAATTCTTCAAAATGTGTGTTAGCCAGCTGATCAGGCCATCTATCAACAGAATGAAACATAGCTGGGAGTCGGGACCTCCTTTAGGAAGGAGGTCTTGGAACAGGGATGGGCCTTGTGGTAAGTTTGACTGGACGCAGTGTTTCAAGATTTAGAGGGTAAGGTCGTAGGTTCTTTTCCATTACTATCTCGTGGGAATCATCAACCTCATAATGTGTCAATAATGGTTCACGCTTCTCCAATGATCCCTTTATATGGTGGTGATAGGTGGATCTGGTAATTCATTAGATCTTTTTGATAAGTGTAGGCCAAATATCGTAAGTGAATAAGTCCTGACTGTCCAGTTATTTGATAACCAAATTCATTCTTGAGGAAATTATGACTATAAGTCAAATTTGATTCAATTTGAGAAATGTTTTTTTCCATCATTAGAAGCTGAACTAGTAATTCTATCTCTTTTTTGTAGATATCCATACTAGAACACCATTTGTTCAACCCTCTTATTATAGTTATAGGCGAATTAAGCTTTCTGTTCTTCATCTTCCTCTTCATAGAAGAAGAGCTGGATGTGTCCCCTATATAAGAGAACAAGAGATTAGGCACAAAAGGATTCATACAAAGGCCTAGCAAGGCAACCCACCAATCTACATAGCCACATCAAAGGCTACACAACAAGCTAACATCAACACCAACATGTCCATCCTTGATCTTTCACCAAGCTTACCTTTCACAAGCTCTCCAAGTCTCCTCTAGGGTTCTTTGTCACAAATCCTAGGTCTTTCTCACACAAGGACTTCAACCCGAGCACTTCAAGTCTCCTCCTAAGTCACCTAGTTCGCGTTCAACAAAAAATTGATAGTGAAAAATTAGGTGATAAAATTTGACATAAGGTTTGGGTTACTATAAAATTCAAAATTTCCAAAATAAATTATTATATATAATAAAATTCAATGTGTTTGAGGGTTGAGGCTATTGTTATAATAAATTCAATTCAATGTAATAAAATACACTTTAATAAAAATATAAGAGATTTGCTGTAATAAAAATATGTTAAATATATGACAAATTCTATGGAACAAAAAATAATATAGAAATATATCACTTCAATGTAATAAAAAATATATAGAATAAAGTTAAGGGTCGAGGCTGTTGGCGGCCATCGAAGTATGTGGCTGTTGTGGAGGCCTGGAGCTACTGGATTGCATTGGTAGTTTGTGAGTTGTGAGTCAGGACTTGGGAGGAGTCATCGTTGCTGGTTGGTGTCTGTGAGAAAGAGTGGGACTCGAGAGGGGTATTAGTTATGTAAAATATTTCTGCTCGAGGCAAAGGTGTTATGTTCTCTAAACTTTGATAGTGTAAACCCTTTTATCAATGTTATTAGTAAAAAAGAGCTTAATTCATATCTTAGTTATTAAGAATATCCTTATTTTACTCTGGGATAGCTAAGCATACTAGAGAGAATATCCCATAAGCCATTTACAACATGGTTATCTGCTTGACACTGTTTTGGGTTCTACTCCTATGTTATTAACACAATTTAATAATGTTGAAATGGCATGATAATCTGTCTGAGCTTAAGATGAAAGTTAGCTCACTGTCTCAATTGTTTTCTACTTTCCTTCTTCAGAAGGTTATCTTCAGCTGTGGTGTTATTTGGCTTTGCTTTCAATTTGTCTGTGTGAATTGAATGTACTAATACTATATATATGTTTTAATGTATTCATCACTAAGAGTTAAAAAGAAGCGTATATGATATTTGTGTCTAGACTTATATTGGCTTCTTTTATCAGGTCCCAGCTCGTGCAGTTGCCGCTGCAGCTGTTGCACGAGCACTTGCAGGACTCCCTCCTCACCAAAGATTGGCTCTTTCATCAAATTCTGGCAGTTTAGCTTCTCTATATGTTTGTGGGCCGCGTGGTCAGACGGTGGAACTACTCGAGGAAGATTTTTATGAAGAGGTGCTGCTAAATTCATTTTATGACTCTGATCTGTACATAATTCTGAACCTTAATAAAATTATTGTCATCCATTTAAGAATATTTGACATTGCATATATTATTATATTACACCTAGTGTACAGTTTATATTGGGGTTATAGGTTTTCATTTTACTATTTATTCTAGCAGAATTTGTGCTTAAGTTGTGATTCGTAAGCCATATATTTGTCTGTGTCATGGCTGAATTTAATCAGTTGGAGATCTTCATCGTGGAAGCAAAAACATTTAATAAAATTGGACTGATCACTTTAACTGCAAGTTCCTTCTTACATGAATATTTGGTTTGTGGATGTTTCAACCTTAAAAGGCATATAAATGATTGCAACCAGAATATAAAATATATAGACTTCTAGGTAAACTTATAATCAAATATTTTGTTTATAAAGCTAGTATTCTCACAATTTTCTCATTTGAATACTTATGTTCAAATAAGGAGATATTATAAAATACAATAAATTTTACATTACAACAATTTGTTCAGAAGATCTCAAGAACGATGTGGAATTTACTGCCTCTTATGAAGGATGCGAACTAAGAACTATATTTCAATGTTATCAAAACAGGCCGGTTCTGGTTCAGACTAGTTTGGTTGAAAACCGGTCTAGTTCTGGTAAAAAACCGAACTGAGACCAGTTCCGAGTAGTTCTTTTTTGAACTGGCCAGTTCGGAGATTCTCTTGACCGATGACAAGCAAATATAAGGGGACTGGAGGTGTCCTTATATAGTGTTGGATAAGGTTTTAGGATGGGGGCACCGATTTTTAATTTTTATTCCTTTTTGTTTGTTTGTTTTGCATTTTGTGGGCCCAGTTTTGTACAGACCAGTTCAACCAGTTCTTATCCGAGCCACCCCCTCCTATTTGCTTGTCATTGGTTAAGATAATCTTTGTCATTTGATTTTTTATTTGACTTTTACTATCAAATTTTTAAAGCTAATGAAAATAAATATTTAACATTAAAATTTATAATTGGGACCCTCATTTCAGGATGTTTGATAATGCTCTCAGACTCCCAGGACCTGACACAGAGAAGGTATAAATTGAGGTATTTTTTCAGTTTCAGTAAGCTTGATGAGTTATAAGCTTTGCAGCACTATATTAAATAAAATAGTGCAACTTTGGTCTTCTACATCTTGTGGGTTGGGGAATTGTAGGATTGTAGCACAATAAACGCTTGTGTGTGATTGCTTTGGTGATGATGAGGATCCTGGTCTACGAGATGATTTTGATGATATGTTGTAGTATGATTATTTTAGACTATTGAGGCCATTTAGAGCCTCTATGTTAATGTATTTTGGTTCAGATATGCATCACTCTCAGCGTCATTTTGCTGTAATCACCCTTAAATGCTATATAGACGAGCAAACTTTGCATATTTGGTGTCTAATGGTTTGGATTTACATTGATGTATATAAATATATATATTTTCTTTCTAAAATTTGAATATTTTATGTATTTTTTATATGACCGGTTCTTTTCCAGTTTCTTCCCTAGTTCTGGTCTGGTTAGAGATTTTTGTTCTTCTGGTTGCGGTCAGGTTCCAGTTCTGGTTCTGATAACATTGCTATATTACTGGCACTGACATGTCTCTTTGTTATAACTGATTGCATTTAAGGATTCTTTCTATTAATATCTACATTGATCATTTCTACCAACTTTGGTCAGGATTATTACAGGTTATTTATGTATATTTTTAATGACGAAAAAAATCAGCAAATGAAATCTCTGTCAAATACTTAGCAACCTAGAGATAACTGTCTTGCATGAACTTCATAAATGCCTTAAACCTACATTCAGAAATTACCATAAGCAGAAATACACATTGCTAAGCAAAATAGCAGCGGAAATAAACACAGTAGACAGCAACCCATAAAACTCAGAAATTTAGGCAAATGCCAGGGAAAACCCCAATGTGGGGAAACCCAACGAGAGAGAGAGATATATTATTCAGCTTCAGGAGAGTACACTACAGCAGCAAATACACATTTCCAGCCAAAATAAATACCTCACAGCACTAAACAGTCCCCCACAATCTGCCTCAATTTTCGTGCCCAGAAAATCCGTACAGCTCTATGGCTTTGCCCTTTCCAACACCTTGAAATCCATGCCAAAATCTCTGCTGTACGGACAGCAACAGAACTGTCCCCTTCACCAACAGAAAATGCTGAAATGGCTGCCTCAAAATCCGTGCAGCAAGCTGCCTTGATTTCTGTGCCCTCTCAGCATGGTGTATGGAATGTACGGATCCGTACAGTACGGCCTCTTTAACAGCAGAAAACCCAGCACCCACAAAACATAAAATCTTCTTGGGATTTGTGCCCTAAATGCTCTTGGGAAATGTCCCCTCTTTGCTGCCCTCTTTCCTCTCTCAAGCTTACTCAGAAATCTCTCATTCTCCTTCTCTCAATGTGTCTTGCACACTACCCAATGCATTCTTTTATAATCTGAAAATGACGTTTTCCCTCCAAAGTGTCTTTTCACCTTCCCCAACCCTAAATCCAAAGGCCAAGATTAAATCTTGCCTTTCTCAAGATCAAGGGTCATGATCCATTCCCTCCAAAATGAATCACTTGAAATATTAAAGTGATTTCACTTTATTACATAAGTGCTTTATGAAAATAAAGTCACTTTAAAATGAGAAGGTACACTTTATTAAAAAGTCACTTTAATAAAAGAACCACTTAAAATATCTTTATAAAAACTCATTACAAAGTTAAGTGTCTGGTAGTGTAAATATAAGGTAACATCCGCATACAAGACAAAACATGCGTAGTACCTCCCAAGCTAAAAAGCTAACAATTTACAGTTAATCTTCTGGATACAGATGCTTTACACTTCAAGTCCAGTTCCATTTGTGAGTAATGGTTTTTTTTCCTTTGAAGGACTCTTCTTTTAGTCAAACACTTTGTACAATTTGTTCAGGCATCAAATTGCCCTGCATATGGAATCTGAAACATCTTAACGTGTCAAGGAAGGAAGTTTCTGCTTTTATTTCATTCCGCAATATGAGAATCTCTCCTGTAGACATTTAAAACTGACGAAAGGAGAATATCTATCTTTATTTGCATATCATGCTTTTTATTCTTCTCTTTCTTTCATTCATTCACTGGACAAAACTTGTCTGAGACAAAAGATTATCTACAAGCAAATTGAGATGATCATTAGGGTTTAAGACAAAAACATTCTATCCCTTTAATAATGTTTGTATCTCCCACATTCCGTGAAAGCGTCTCACTAAACTTGTTCTCTGGATCTTAAAAATTTTAAATCTAGAGTTCAGTGTCCCTTTTTCTGTTTGGTAGACTTCTTGGAATAGTCTCAAGTTTCTTTTAGTTGGAAGCTTACAGAAACATCCTCTGAGGGGCTGCAGTGCATAACATGGATTTCCTTCAGCTTAAATGGCAGGTATGAGGGGTATCTATCCTGCCAAATTTGCCTGGGCCTCATCCCTCTTTTAACATGCCATTTGGGTGGGGCAAGCCATGGCAAGAGTGGAACCGGGCCTCATCCCTCTTTTAACATGCCATTTGGGTGGGGCAAGCCATGGCAAGAGTGGAACCTTGGGGGTACGGCTCAACACTCAGTGGACCTCATCAGTGAGTAAACGCCCCATTGGCAAAGCCTCAGGTTTTCGGACTTTTTATTATATCTTTTCTAATTCTGGTATTTAATTGTGCCATTTTGTTGTTTCTTCGGTGGTCAACAATTATAGTTGCTGTGGAGGGCATTTTCAATATTGGCGTATTCAACTATTGTTGTGGTTCAACCATTTTTTATGCTATTTAAAATTTCTGTTCAATTGGGCAATATACTTCACCTGGATAAGCAAATTTTAATCATGCTAATATCCCAAGTTTCAACTCTACAAAACTTTTTGACATCTGTAGGTTGTTGATGGTTTGTTAATCCTCCATGAATGGACTGTTGTTCTGGTTTAATTGTCCATTTCTGTTTTTCCTATTTGAGATTTTAATTCAGTCGGACATAATTTCACCTAGATGAGCAAATTCTGGTCATGCTAACATAACAATTGTGGGGAATTTCCGACAGTGACAAAGTCATTGATGGTTACTTGTTCTCCAAGATGAGGCTCTTTAACTTTGGAGGTATCTGGAATTAGCGAAGGGCATGGATGTATCATGCAAGTATATTCACCGGCAGTTTCAATTCTTATTTTTCTGTAGGCATAGGTGTCTACAGAGACAATAAAAATCTTACAAGCAATTTGACATAGGTGGTGGCAAGGCCTCGAGTCAATGAACAATTTTTTTGATATTCTTTGCCTGCTACATTATCTTAAACTTTTTATTTGTGCAATCTTGATTGTATATTTTTTTGATGTTAAGAGGTTTTTAAAACCTTTAATCTCTTTATAAAAAGATTTTGGAACAAGTTTTGAGGCTTCAAACATTTTATACTTTTTCTCCCAAGGAGATAAAAAGGTAAATTCTTATTTAGTTGCAGTCAAAGGATCAGAAAAGGTAGTCATGGCATTTGTTGTCACCATAGACCTTCTCATCTAACTGCTCTAAGAGTGCAATAACCATGCTGAACTTACAGAATTACAAGATTTATCCTGATTGATGTGCATTGCTACAAACAATGTTTCCTTTTATTTTCCAATTTTGTAGATGGACTAGAAGGCACAACATTCATAAAGTAGAAGCATCTGATGACAAGTATACCATCCATTTTGAAAACCTTGGATAAACTAGTATTTGAGTGTTTATCCCTTTTGAATTATCATGGCTTATGACAGATGTTGTGGACTAGAGACAGTCTCCAACTCTACCTTCAAGTTACACATTTTAGGAAACCTGGAAATTGATCTGTGGTGTAAAGAAATATGCTTGCAGTTCACAAGACGACAATGGTCATGTTATCGCATGATTTGTACTTGTTCAAAGCCCAACACAAGTAAGTCAAATCTTGCGTAACTACAAGAAATCCTACCACTGCCACCTTAGTAGGAGATCCCTGCGTTTTAATGATGGAGAGAGGTCCACCACAGGGGAGGCGTCCCCGGTAACCTCAGGGGATCAAATAGCAAGTAATGTAGCCAAGCCTATAACCCCCTATCGCTGGTTATCTAAGTCAAACGTCCATGTCTGTGAAATTGAGGAAATATGAAGTGTTTCGGGTATCTGCCTGGAACAAGAACAATTGCAGCATATATATAGTGATTTCCAAGTATCAATATCCAATATAGACCTCAAGAGACAATAGACAATGAAAGTTATTCAATTCTGATACAAAATTGCAGCAAGACAACGGTTTACAATAGCAATTATAACTTTGTAACAGCAGCAAGAAAAATAGATCAGAATTGCATGAAATCACTGTGTAAATTTAGCATAAGTCCAATAGAATGATTTCCAACTATTCCAAGCAATTTCTGAGTGAGTTGAGCTAATGTTAGACTAGTGTATGCAACAAACTTAAGTAAATTAGATGGCTGTAGCAGTGTTTTGCAACAACAGCAATAAAGTTAGTAGTTTAAGCTAAGCTAGAGTTAGAAGAAGTTAGCAAAAGTCTTAGAGAATGATGCTTGAGAGTTTGTTTGATCAAATTCCTTCACAAGAGCAATGATACTAGTACATTTTGGGCTATGGAGTCATTTACAACAGCAATAAATGTGATTTGGAGAGTAATGGTAATAATGTTCCAAGGAAATGGAGTGAAGTTTAAGGTGCTAGCACTTTAGGGCCTTAAACTTCAAGCCTTAAGAGAGGAATTGCTAGAGTGCAAGCACCTTTGGGCTCTAGCAATTCTTTTTCCTTCCTTAGATTCTTTAAATTTATAACAACAAGCTTCTAGAACCAAACTCCTAAATTCTAGCACTTTAGGGCTTTAGGAGTTTACCTTAGATGAGATTTCCTTAACAAATTAATGGATGGAATAACCTTTTTTGAGAGGAGGAAGCACGTATGCTCCTCTTTTAGGGTTTACACAAGCAATATGCCTTCGATATGAACAAGTAAAATTTACCATAAGCTTCAAACATGAAATGAAATTGCAGATTTTACTTACTTCACCAAGGTTAACCAAGCACAAACCCCAATTTGCAGAAAATTCCACAAAAAATCAGCAAGAAACATCCAAGACTTGTCCTCCAAACCCTAGCACATGAGTAAAAAGTGCCAATGTTTACAAAAAGGGCGAAAGTTTCAGTCCAAGTCCTCTTGTGAGAGGAAAGTGTTATGTTAAAATGAAGTGGTGGCAAGCCATATTTATATGGGAAATCCTAGCCACCAAAAGACTTCATTGAAAAGTCATGTCTTTTCATAAAAGAGCCTACTTCTTAATTTGCCCATTCAAATTATAAAAAATGATTTTTTTGCATAAGATAAACACTAAAAGGGTGACGTCATCCCTCTTTAGGGTGATGATGAGCTCCAATAAGGTGACGTTGAGGCTGGTAGATGGAATGTTGGGCCTTCAAAGGCCATACATCATGCTATCAAGTACCAAAACTCTATGCCAAGTGTCCTCCATCAATCCATCAAATGAGCCACCAACCCCAACCCTCTAGATGATGTGATGGGCTAGGATGGTGACGTCCAAGCCTCCAAAGGCCATCATCTAGGTGGAGAAAAGCGGGATCTCAACGTGCCATCATGCCAAAGTACCCCAAAAGCAACGATCTCCATATTCAAGGTGAACCGTTCATCACAAATTTGTCGCAAACGTGGGGTTTAACATCCATTTGATGGGCTCCAAAGCCCCATGAAGGTCCAAACAAACTCACCCCTTTACGAATACCTATTCACCGGGCAAGGTCCAGCGAAGACAAGCAAATACCATTCTCCAAGGGCTCACAAGTCACAAGTATCATGCCAAGTAAGCCATATCTAATACAAGAACCACCCAAACATGTGCATCAAACCCCCCTTTCCAATTTAAACAAATGCTCAAAGACCTTATAAGTTTTGCCTAATTTAGTATGGGAGGGGTGTCATGGTGCCCTATTGGGTAAGCCAATCCCCAAGTGAAGGGATGTTTCCTAGGAGGAACCCATCTAAGTCATGTAGTGAGTGTGAGGTGGATTTGGGCAAGAATTCTAGGTATGGGGTCCTTGACATACAAGGGTTCGTATTGTCTCATTTATGGGTGCCTTTGTATAGGGTGCGCTGCATCCTTCGTTTTCAATGCAACCTTTTTCCAAACCCTTTGCCATTTAATTTATTAGAGTTCGAAGTTCAAACATTGGGTACTATATGCAAGGGAAAGTAAAGAGTACCACGATGCCACTTGAAGCTAGGATACATTGAGTGTCATGTGCAATGGAAAGTAAAAGCCACCTCAATGCACCCCCTCGACAAGAGGGACATTTATTAATTATGTGATTTATTTTGTAGGTCCTTCATTTTTTGGAGAAGCATTTCATTGTTCCCAGGACGTAAGGGTGAGCATCTAGAAGGACAATGATTGGATTTTATCTTTTGCCAACTACAATACCTCTGGGCCTTTAGCCCCTTCTTCCCATGAAATGAGGTACAATGACCCTTCAAAGAACCACCCAGTAGCAACCCTTTTCCCGAGGGTGACCTATTTACTAGGAGACCATGTCACTCTCCAAGGTGAAACTAGGCAAAAGGTATAAATTCCAAGCAAACGCTCTATAATCAAGAAAGGATTCTTTGCAACCTTCAAATATTAAAATGACACTTACCATGATATCGGACTTGTTACCTAATGGTGCAAGACCCGCTGTCTTCTTGGACCAAGCCGATGTGGTGGATGTTGCTCTGTTGTAGGTGATGGATGATGAAGCGCTCATGAAAAGGAGGGGCCCTCCGGGCTCTGTTGTCCAACACGACTCTTGACATTCCCGGGGGGGGGGGTAACATTTGGCTCCTACTTGGGAACATGTGCTCACCGTAGAGTGCATGAGAACCTCAACATCTCTGGTATGACCTGTGCCTACACACTCGAGGAAATCGTTAGAGCATCGAGGGTGGTGCTATCACCCTTTATTCTTATGAAAAATTTGCTAACTATTAGAATCAAAACTTGAAAATTTTCGTAACATTTTATTCTAACATATCAATATGCAATAAATGCAAGAAAATAATATGTGTGCAAAGCAAAATGCAACTATACTACCATGACATGCAAGATGCAACATATATACAATGAAATGCAATGATGCAAATGCCTGCCCTAACCTACTCTAATCCACGTTAGTAAGAAATGCTAGGTATAATCATATAACCGGTGAAACCATCCTAGCAATGTATCATAATTCTTGCCTCTGTGCTTCATCATAAACCAAAACATGGATAAGTCAAGCACCAAAATAACATGACTTGGAGCATGCATTATATCATAGGTAATCATAAAATCTAACTCATGGAGGCGGGAGGGAGGGACAAAATCATCCAAGGAGGCATCACCACAACCTTGCCCTATCCGTCCCGAGACAAGGCCAAAAGAATCAGACGAAGGAAAATCTTCATCCTCAACTAGAAGGATTTCACGAGAAGAAGGGATGCTAAGGAACCTATGGAGAACCCTAAGGCCACCCATGGAAGGAGAAAGAGCAAAACAAAGGGTCAAACCAGGCCTAGAGAAAAAAAATTGCTTCCAACCCAAGGTGTGTGGGTCATGTGCATGAAATTGGAGATCCTTGCAACAGACCATAAGCTGAAAACAATTATGCCCTACAGGGACACAACTATGATGAGGAAAACTCCCAACCACATCTATAGTGGAACAAAAAGGGGAAAAGGGAAAATGATGGGAGCTCTCGTCTCGAAAACCCTACTTCATGCTGATCATGTCATTACCCTCATCTCAGTTAGAGCACAATGGTGGTTGAAAATATTCTTCGTAGAATAAATCCAAGTGCTCAAAAGGATAAGTATCAAATCCCCCAGGGTATGACCAGAAATCATCATGAGAATGCTGCAAACAATCATCCCTAGGTGGTTGGAACAAATCCGTAATCATGTCATCTCCTTGTTGCCAAACAACATAATTTGTTACGATCACATATGGTTGTCGTAATGGTAACAATTGAAAATGACCTTCAATATCATAAATGGGATCCTCACCATGACCAATCACATCCCATTTACGTTTCCCAACATGTATAAACTCATCAATATTGTCAACCACATCATCATCTTTATTATAACATGAAGGGTCTAATGCATCCAACACTTCTTTACTTTCCGCATTATGGAATAGAGTGTCATCAAAAGTTTGGAAAGGAAAATAACTCACCGCATTCTCTTCTTGTGCAGGAGGAATAGAAGCTTGGGTGACTTCAACGAGTGGAGGAACACACACCAGTACCTTGTCCTCATGATTCACCTCTTCAAGCTCTTGTTCTTCAATCAAGTCTTCGTTGTCTTTAGTAGAATCGTGAGAAAATTCTAGCTCTTCTTCAAGGGTGTGATAACCCTCCTCACAAGCTCCTTCTCTAGGCTCTTTCCTTGGAGATGCACAATCTTCAAGGTCTTCRTCCAAGGCATGTTCAAGATATGAAGGATCTTGGTTAACGAATTCTCCATTCCCAATAGGTTCCTCGTCTTAAGCATTGTGAGCTTCCCTAAGGTCTTCTACAATCTCAGTGKTGAACCCTACGTCATCCATGACTGTTGTGAGATCTTGAAGAACATCTTCATACGTCTGATAATCTGGGCGCCAATACTCAATAAATCTGCTAATGAGGTCTATGAGAGAAGATATGCCCTTTGGTTTACAACAATCCTTGATCCAATCTCATACTTCCGGGGGGGGAGCAATATATGAATAATGTTATTTGTACATTTTCGTGAGGTGTTCCTACTTCATGAAGATACTCGAGGAACCTTGAAATATGACGGACGACATAACCTCCCTCGAATTTTGGGTAGTCGTTCCACCATCTTTTATTAATTTTGAACTTATTTGGATACCCAGGAATATTCTTGAAATCAATGGAAGGAAATTTTTCATGAAAAGCCATAGTTCCATTGCTTGGAAAATAGCTCAAAAAGTATCAGTGGAGTCGCCAGATGATCTTTCTAGGATCATCAAAGGAAGGTGAGGGAATCACCCTCAATGGAGTCGCCAGGTAAGCTTGTAAGATAAGGGCTTCGGAAGAAGCTTACCAAAGATATGTGGTTGAGGAAAACTGACTTGATTCTCCCTGGCAATGACGTAAAAATGTTATCGCACGATTTGTACTTGTTCAAAGCCCAACACAAGTAAGTCAAATCTTGCGTAACTACAGGAAATCCTACCACTGTCACCTTAATAGGAGATCCCCACGTTTTAGTGATGGAGAGGCGTCCACCACAGGGGAGGCGTCCCCAGTAACATCAAGGGATCAAATAGCAAGTAATGTAGCCAAGCCTATAACCCCCTCTAAGTGGTTACCTAAGTCAAACGTCTATGTCTGTGAAATTGAGGAAATAGGAAGTGTTTCGGGTACTTGCTTGGAACAAGAACAGTTGCAGCATATATACAGTGATTTCCAAGTACTGGTATCCAATATAGGCCTCAAGAGACAATAGACAATGAAAGGTATTCAATGCTGATACAAGATTGCAGCAAGACAACGGTTTACAACAGCAATTATAACTTTGTAACAGCAGCAAGAAAATTAGATCAGAATTGCATGAAACCACAATGTAAATTTAGCATAGGTCCAATAGAATAATTTCCAACTATTCCATGCAATTTATGAGTGAGTTAAGCTAATGTTAGACTAGTGTATGCAGCAAACTTAAGTAAATTAGATGGCTGGCCGCTGTAGCAGTGTTTTGCAACAACAACAATAAAGTTAGTAGTTTAAGCTAAGCTAGAGTTAGAAGAAGTTAGCAAAAGTCTTAGAGAATGATGTTTGAGAGTTTGTTTGATCAAATTCCTCCACAAGAGCAATGATACTAGTACCTTTTGGGTTATGGAGTCATTTACAACAGCAATAAATGTGATTTGGAGAGTAATGATAATAATGTTCCAAGGAAATGGGGTGAAGTTTAAGGTGCTAGCACTTTAGGGCCTTAAACTTCAAGCCTTAAGAGAGGAATTGCTAGAGTGCAATCACCTTTGGGCTCTAGTGATTCTTTTCCATCAATCCATCAAATGAGCCACCAACCCCAACCCTCTAGATGACGTCATGGGCTAGGATGGTGATGTCTAGGCCTCCAAAGGCCATCGTCTAGGTGGAGAAAAGYGGGATCTCAATGTGCGATCATGCCAAAGTGCCTCCAAAGGAAACGACCTCCATATTCAATGTGCAACATTCATCACAAATTTTCCCCAGACGTGGGGTCTAGCATCATCTGATGGGCTCCAAAGCTCCATGAAGGTCCGAACAAAGTCATTCCCTCATGAATACCTGTTCACCGGGCAGGGTCCTACAAAGACAAGCAAATACGCCCTCCAAAGGCTCACAAGTCACAAGTATCATGGGAAGTAAGCCATATCTAATACAAGAACCACCCAAACATGTGCATCAAACTCCCCTTTTCAAATTAAACAAATGCTCAAAGACCTTATAAGGTTTTCCTAATTTAGGTATGGGAGGGGTGTCGTGGTTGTCTATTGGGTAAGCCAATCCCCAAGTGAAGGGATGTTTCCTAAGAGGAACCCATCTAAGTCATGTAGTGAGTGTGAGGTGGATTTGGGCAAGACTTCTAGATATGGGGTCCTTGACAGACAAGGGTTCATATTGTCTCATTTATGGGTGCCTTTGTAGAGGGTGTCTTGCATCCTTCGTTTTCAATGCAACCTTTTTCCAAACCCTTTTCCATTTAATTTATTAGAGTCCGAACATTGGGTACTATATGCAAGGGAAAGTAAAGACTACCACAATGCCACTTGAAGCTAGGATACATTGAGTGCCATGTGCAATGGAAAGTAAAAGACACTGCAATGCACCCCCTCGACAAGAGGGACATTTATTAATTATGTGGTTTATTTTGTAGGTCCTTCATTATTTGGAGAAACATTTCATTGTTCCCAGGACGTAAGGGCGAGCATCTAGAAGGACAATGATTGGATTTTATCTTTTGCCAACTACAATACCTCTGGGCCTTCAACTCCTTCTTCCCATGAAATGAGGTACAATCCCCTCTTGGGTCAATGAACCCGAAGACCCAAAAGATAAGGAAACAGAAGGGTAGAATGATGGAAGGTGGTAAGTATGGACGAGAATGATATGATGACAAGAAATGTGGTGACGACAACCTAGCTCTATTTGGCCAATCAAATAAGGGCATAAGTAAAGTACCCAACAAGGGCAAGGGAAAGAGTGAGGATTTAGCCTCACAGACAAGGAAGGACTTGAATAAAATCAAGTGCTTCATATGTCATAAGCAAGGACATTATGCATCACAGTGTTCGGACAAGAAGAAAGGTAAAAGGAAGTAGCAGCGAAATCAGGTAGTAGCCTCAACTAAAACTCAAATGAGTGAGATTGCCTCCAAGTTTGAGAAGGATTTCTCGACAATATCTTTCCTTTCTACCAATACGATTCCGAGGAACGCTTGGTATGTGGACAGTGGAGCATCTAGGCATATGACATAAGCCTGAGAATTATTTTCAAGTCTAACAGAGATGGACTTAGGAATTCAGGTTGAGCTTGGTGATGATGCCAATTATCCAGTAATAGAGTTAGTACCATTCCTTTCCGACTTCAGTCAGGTAACTCTTTAGACTTTGACAATGTGTTGTTTGTTCCAAGTCTCAAGAAGAATTTGCTTTCAATTTCGGTTATGGAAGATAAGGGCTTTGTAGTAGAGTTCAAGAACCAACAAGTCCTTTTCAGACTGAAGGAGTCTAGCCCAGAATCAACTCAGGTGATTGGGGTTAGGGAAGGCAACTTCTACAGGTTACAGGGTGAACTTGTTCGAGCCTTAGTTCATAAAACATATAATTTGTGCGAGTTGTGGCACAAGAGGATGGGGCACCTACATCACAAGGCATTGCCTATTATGAGGGAGATAGTCACAGGTCTTCCAGAGTTCAACATTGAGCAACATGGAATATGTAGAGGGTGCATGCTTGGCAAGCATGCCAAGACTGCTTTCCCAAGCAGTGAGCATAGGTCTAAGGGGATCCTAGATCTGGTGCATTCAGATGTATGTAGATCGATGTCAGTAGCATCAATCACTTGAAGCATGTACTATGTTTCCTTCATTGATGATTTCTCTCACAAAACTTGGATATTCAAAGATCTTGTTGAGAACCAGATAGGGAAGAAGATCAAGGTTTTGATATCAGACAATGGGGGTGAGTATACCTCCAAGGAGTTTGAGGGTTTCTGCAAGGAGGTAGTGATCAAGAGGGAGTTGACTGTTCCGTACAACCCACAACATAATGGAGTTGCAAAGCGAAAGAATCAATCCATCATAGGGGCTGCTAAGTCCACGATTCATGACCAGGAGTTGCCGATGTTTCTTTGGGAAGAAGCATGCAACACAACAATGTACATCCATAATAGGTGTCCTCATAGGATCTTGGAGGACAAGACACCAGAGGAGGCATTCATTGGTGTGAAACCAGAGGTGATTCATTTTCGCATTTTTGGTTGTCCAATTTGTATTCATGTACCTGTAGAGAAGAGGATCAAGTTGGAGTCCTCTAGCAGGAAGGGTTTGTTTGTGGGTTACAGTGAGACTTCAAGGGCCTATAGGGTCTTCATTCCATATCGGAGGAAGACAATTGTAAGTAGGGATGTAAAGTTGGAGGAGGACTTTGTTTTCTGGAAGTCTCATGAGCCTATTCCTGTGATAGAGGATGAGGAGCAGGAAGCTACGAAGGCTGATCTTGGGTCACCAACAACTTCAAGTTCAAAGCAACCTCCTTCAGGTGAGGAGGAGCCATTGGATCCTTCTAGTTCTGTCAAGAGACCTCAATGGTTCACTCAGACATCGAGGGATGCTCAGGAGTATGTTGAGACTCCTAAGGGCACATTTAGGGAGAGCAAGCCTCTAAATAAGTTTCCAAACTACATGGCATTGATGAGCAACATCATAGATTCAAAGCCTTCCAATTTTTAGGAGGTAGCAGACCAACAGGTTTGGCGGAATGCCATGGTGGAGTACACCTCCATCATGAAGAATGATGTTTGGGACATAATGCCAAGACCGAAGGGGAAGTCGATAGTAACTTCCAGGTGGTTCTACAAAAATCAAGCATGTCGCAGATGGTAGCATTGAGAAGTACAAAGCAAGGTTTGGGGCGAGAGGGTTCTCCCAGAAGGAGGGAGTGGACAATGAGGGTATTTGTGCTCTAGACGCCAGGTACATTTCCATTAGAGTAGTGATGTCCTTAGTCTCCATTATGGGATGGAGGATACATCAAATGATGTAAAGACGACTTTCCTCAATGGGATAATTGAGGAAGGAGTGTACTTATAACTGCCTCAAGGATTTGAGATCAGTGGGAAGGAGTCCCATGTTTGCAGGCTGAAAAAGGCCTTGTATGGACTCAAGAAGGCACCGAGAGCATGGTACTCAAGGATTGATGGATACCTGCAGAGAATGTGCTTCACCAAAAGTGAAGCAGATCCCAACTTATATTTCATATTTGTTGGGACTGATCTACTCATTTTGGTGATGTATGTAGATGACCTATTCCTTATCGAATCAAAAAAGCTCATAGCAGGGTGCAAGGAAGATATGGCAGCTGAGTTTGAGATGAAGGACATTGGTAAGATGCATTACTTCTTAGGTTTGGAGGTTTGGTAGAGACCAGGGGAGATCTTCCTTGGGCAGGGTAAGTATGCAGTTGAGATCCTAAATAGATTCCAAATGGAGGACTGCAGACCCATGGCCACGCCCATGATCACTAATTTGAAGGTGACAACTTTAGATTAAGAGTTGGTGGATCCCATGTTGTACAGACAACTGATAGGTTCCTTGGTGTATCTAGTCAAACACTAGGCCATATATATGTTTTGTAGTGAACACCTTGAGCCAGTTCATGGTGGAGCCGAGGCAGGAGCATTGGGTAGCAACAAAACATGTGCTCAGATATTTAAGGGGCACAATGGAGTATGGTCTGAGATATGGTGAAGTGAAGTTGCAGGGGAATATAGACTCAGATTGGGTAGGTAGTGCAACAGACAGGAAGAGCACCTCAGGTTGTTGCTTTAGCTTGGGATCAACAGTGATATCCTGGTTCAATAGGAAGCAGACTTTTGTGGCACTTAGCTCAGCTGAGGCATCGTATATGGCAACCAATACTGCTAGTTGTGAGGCCATTTGGCTTCGCAAGTTACTTGCAAGATTGTTTGACTAGGAGTTGGACTCCACATTGATTCACTGTGATAATCAGTGTTGTATCAAACTCTATGAGAATCTAGTGTTTCACGACAGGTCTAAGCACATAGAGATCAGATGTCACTTCATACGAGACATGATTCAGAAAGGAGCAATGAAGCTCCAGTATATTCCCCATAGAACATCAATTAGCTGATATTTTGACAAGGCCATTAGTAAAAGGGAAGTTTGAATCATTCAAAGATAGACTTGGACTGGGGCCAAATTCCTTCCTCGCTAAGAGGGAGTGTTGAGAAATATAGCACAGATAGGAATTTGTTGCACAGGCCTTATATAAACGTGCAGGAAATGGTTTGAGATATTTTGTAGTTGAGCTTTTGTCTTGTAACACAAAGTCATATTTGATGGCTTTTGTCTTGTAGTGCACAAGTCAAGAAGACAAATTGGAATTGTCTTTCTCCACTACAATAGTAGTGTTGTATTTGAACTCTAGAGTTTGTATCCTATTTGGATTCTATTTTAGATGGTTGGAGAGCCTATAAATGCAACCTTTGAGTGTGAGGAAAATATACAACTCAAGAGAGAGAAAAGAAAGACTTTTGCTCAAGAGACCTTGAGTACTTGAGACACGAAGGACTGCGAGTTGAGAGGATCTCAGCGAGGGTGAGGAAGGACTTTCATCCAGAGATCAATGCAAAGGAGGAGAGAACTAGCACCAGATCTGGGCAGATCAAGAAGCCGGACAACAGATCTGGGCCCCCAAGTTTTGCTGTAATTGTTTCTTTTCTCAGTGGGCAGATTATTTCCCAGGTTGGGAAAGCCCTTGTAAGCTTTGATAATCGTTTAATGAGAAGTTGATTTGAAGGGCAGAAATTTCTCTGTGCAGGTGCATGAAATTGGTTTCATTTGCTTCTGTTGATTTATTTATTTCCAGTCAATATATTTTATTCTGTGAGCTGTAATTTAATTTTCAGCAAGGAAATCACAAGGAAATAATTTATCTAGGCACTGGATTTAGAGATTTTATCACTCCCAAATATTATGAGATCTAAGGGAGGTTATGTAGCTTATCTTGGTACTTAGGAGGTTCCCTTGTGACTTCCTTTGCTACCATGATCAGAGATGCCTAGCTTTATATGTTTGAGAGGCAATTATCAACAAAGGAGAGATTTTGTGAGGGCTCTCCAGGCTTGGTAGCATTAGGATCATTACTTCCTTCTTTCAAAGTTTCAACCAATCTTGACTATTGGAGGTGCTAAGTGCCAAGTAGACTCCCTTGCTGTTGAGTCAGGTGGTGGTAGATCTTTGAGATAACGGACATCCTCCTGCATGGATGGCAAGCTCCAAGAGACCTTGAAGATGGACTCTCCCACTATGGAGTATGACTCCCGTGTTGGATTGAGTAGTCATACCTCAATCATGAGATTCATCCTCTTGACCTTGGATTGTAGGAGAGATGAATTGTCTCGCTCCATAGCTCCTCCCAAGATTGTTCAAACTTCAGCCAGCCCCCCTCAGCCCTGAGTACTCTCCAGATACACTTTTAAGCTTTGAATCGGTTCCTTCGCAGCAGAGTTGCAGGAAATGCCCCCCCCCTCCTCGGTTTCGGGTAGGAAATCGGTATGAAACTCGAAAACCGGTACGGCATGGCCAGGAAACGCCCTCGACCGTACCGTACGACGTTTCCCAATTTGAAACGTCGTACGGTAAGGCCGACGACGTTTCCTGGCCGTACCGRCCTGTACGACTAGCGTTTCAGGCGTCTTTGAGGCGAAATAAGAAAAAAAAAGGGGGCCATGGGGCCCCCAAACAGTCAAATATATATATTTTTTGCATTTTCTATGTTTTTCTTGCATCATTATTGCATTTTTTTTGCATCATTATGTTTTTCTTGCAATATAATGTCTTATTTTAAAAAAAAACTATATATATATATATATATATATATATTTTAATTTTTTTATATACGGCGTTTCCCCTAGCGTTTGCCTGGACGTTTCCATTTTTTGGGGGCTTGTTTCGTACCATCCTGGTTTCGGAAACTTGGAAACGTTTCCCCGTTTCGTGCAACTTAGCTTCGCAGTGATATATAGGGACAGGGATGCCCTTTCTCCTTCCTCCGCCTCTACTTTTATTTCCACTTATGATGCTTATGTTGATCCAGGGCCTTGAGTCTCTTAGGGTTTTCAATTCTGCTTTGCTAGGCTTATGCTCTTTTCTTTCTTTTATTGTCATTGAGATCTCTTTTTATTTTGATAGCATTTTAGCATCTACTAGTGTTCTCGACACTCCCACAGTCTTGTGGCCACTGATTGTACTCTCTAGTCTCATTAACCTATCCCTTGGTCAATTGTGGACATTAATAAAATTATCTTATCTTATCTCATCTCCAACTAGCAAGTACCAGAGGTATGGTTCTAGTAGCTAGATGCCCGCCACTAGTTTCTTCTTTTCCGCCTTAAATGTTTGGGGAATTTCAATGTACTGCTCTCGTTCTCCTTCCAAGCTCTCCCCGCTGGGTCTCTTAGTTTTGGGACTCACTAGAAGACATTATTTGGATTTGCATGGGCCTGTTCACAGTGATTGATGATAACAGGGACATCTATCCTCCTTCCTCTTCTTATACTTCTATCTCTGATATTGAGGAGTGTCTCCTCTCTTTCCGGAGTTTACCTTTTCGGTTCACCCTTTTTCACATATCTTTTATGTTCTTGTACTTTGTATCTTTTCATCTTCTAGCATTTAGGAGCAATCTTGATACTCCCACTTTCTGCTGTTCACTGATTGTATTCTCTATTCCCATTGACTTATTCTTTGGTAATTCATGGACATTAATAAATTATAATTTTTTATTTGGCGTGTATCTAATATAGAGAAACACTTACTAATACCTGCTTCAATCTCTTCCACAGTAATTTTGAATTGCTTATAGAAGAGTTGGATTTTTGTTCAAAGTTCTGTTTAAGTCTCTGTCCTTGTGCTATATCTTGTTATAGGTTGCTTTGTTTTGATCCTGTTAGCCCCAACTGTAATGGTTGATGTAATTTGTTGTGTAGTCTTATTTGTCTTGTAGTGACTTAGTCATGTGGTTGACGACATTAGGTTATGTATATGAGAGATGTGATTACTTCATGGGTCATGAGTGAAGTTGGAGGTCATTACTATGAAGTTCTCATTGGGGACTGGAGAGAGGAAGAACCCACGATTTCTCTCTAGGAAGAGTTGTCAGTGATCTTTTTAGTTTTGTAAAAAGTCTGTGAATGCCTATTTTGAAGTTGAGAGGAGATTCTCCTCTTGAAGCTGAG
Source organism: Picea sitchensis (assembly GCA_010110895.2). Lineage (NCBI taxonomy): Eukaryota > Viridiplantae > Streptophyta > Pinopsida > Pinales > Pinaceae > Picea > Picea sitchensis. The sequence goes on along the minus strand of SNQJ01S0000791.1, from coordinate 122,119 downwards.
AATGTTTTTGGGGATAAGTCTTCTATATTGAGTTGATGTTGTGAAATTCTGTTACTCTTTTCAATTACATTGCCTTCGTCATATTTTCGTAATTTCTAGAGTCTACTGGGGATATTGGTTCTTAATTGTGATTTCTCATAACCTTCTGCAAATGGATGGCTTCTTTACCCTTCATTTTACTGCCAACGGTTTGGCTTCTGTGATTGCTGTGAAAGAAGCTTCCCCATGGGTATGCTCTTTCTCTTTAATCATCAACATATGAATAATTTCTATACACGATAGATATCTTAGGTGACAAGACAGTTTATCCTTTGATATTACCTGCTGTTATTGTAGAAATAATTGTTGCTGAGATAAAGATAAGATGTGTTTATTAATATCAAGAATTGTTGCTAAACTGTACATTTTATTTCAAGTATTATGCCCAACCATCATGCATTGCTTTTCAGTATATGGTGGTAACTCTTATATAATGTCCTAAACTGGCAGTTTTTCTCCAGTGTTAGTTGAGCAGAGTATTGGTTTTTTAGCACTATGCTGATGCTATTGAACTGTGAAATTTGAGGATCATGCTAATGGGCATTCACATCTCATATAAGATTGTTATTCCTTACTCATAGAACGCATTGATGAAATAAGGCATACTTATCTTTTCAGATATGTCTTTCTACAGCATTTCTATTTCATGCAAGGTCCTCTATTTTTAATTTTTTGGATCTGAATTTCTTTAGGGAAGGGATATGTCATGGATTTGAAGAAGCATTGAAAAAGATAAAGTTAAGCACACTTATAGTTTACAAATAAAATCAGGACATATTGATATGAAAAGGAAAGATCACTGGTTAGAAAGATATATGCAATTTCATTACCCAAAAATTCATTTCACCAAAATGTAAGACAAGGCACAAGGAAGCCTATATAGGAAGGAATGGAATGGTTTGGCATATAAAATTTGTTATCACAAGAAATGATGGAAACAATGGGACCTTCAATGAATATTTTATAATATTGGAACATACATCCTGAATCCCGACCCATGTTGCTCTCACCCAATTTTTTTTGGAGGCTTGATGTTGAACATAATTTCTCTATCCAGCTTGTGCAGTTTGGAAAGAAAACAACCAAGTTAAGACGTGTGTGTGCATGTGACATTCATATCTCACTGATACACACGAACACAGAGTATTGCAAGGAATATATATTTTAAGCAACATAATGTTCATATGTATACATGTTGCGGGTGACAATACACTTAAGTTTTTGTGGTGCCTCTTTGTACATGTGAGGTGACAGTCTTTATGATGGTTGGGAACATACTGATTTGACACACACGACAAGTGCTGCATGGACATGACACACATATGTACACTAATGACATGTACGCTAGTCACCTCATAAGAGTTACAAAACCAATTTATGGTCTTTTTACATCATCACTTTATTTCATGGCAACGGCTATTTTTGAGGCCAACACAAGAGTATTACCATAAAAATATAGGGCTTTTAATAAATATTATCACTTGCCTCAGTGACATGAACACTGACCCTTGGCCAAACTGAGCATTGCTAGGTTATGCTTATCATCTGTAAGCATGAGTGGGAGTGAGAGCAATTTATCAGACGTGACAGATACATGTCATTCTAATCCTTATTGTTGTTACTAAATCCAAAAAGGAATCTGTTCAACAAAATTTTGGGTATGTTGTAAAGGATTCAACTTACATTTGAAATCACTCTATTCTTTTCCTATTTAAGAAGAAATAAATTTTGATGGTTATGGCATAATATGTACAAGTATAGATTGCTATCAATTGTTTTGGTTCAGTGGTCAAACAACATTCTCAATGGAATTAAGTTTGTGATTTGGTAATGATTTTGTGATTTCTCTGTATGCAGGATTTTGATCCAGTGAGACATACATTGGAAAATACCCCTTTGGAAGAAAATGACCAAAGCTATTTTGAGAACAAGGTAGAATAATTTCACCTATTTCGGAACAATGGCTGATTTTTTTTCATAGGTCAGGAAGGCCTAAGGTCCTTGCATTGTGTGCTTTGCCTTTGTATTTGTTTTGTTGCCTTTATAAAAATAGAAAAAAGATCATGTTTTGAGGCTTATGCCAGATCTATATTTGTTCTATAGAGTAAGAAATTCTTAATTTCACTCCATGAATCAGAAATCAAAAGATTCACAACATCCAAAATCTTTTCTAAGATTGTTTTTACGAGTTTCTCGTTATCATCTCTCTCATTAATTTGGTACATCTTCACTCAGTGCATCAATTGCAGAGGGTTGTTTTTCACTCCTTGTTGGTGACTTTCCGCTGTCTTCACTCTCCAAATTCAACACCTGATTCACTGTATCTTTGTATGATGTGCGGGGAACTAACTTTGTCTTCTTTCTATCTTTATAGTACTCCTTCCACGAACCGTCTTTTCAATAACTTTCTATTACTTTTGTGTCCATCTTCTTGATGAGAATCTTAAGTTTTAGATTTTATAGATGGATGTTTTGTCCCCTCTCTTGCTTTAAGTTGTATATATTGTCTACAACTTCATTGTCACGGTGTAACAACTTGAATTCCTTTGCAAATTTATTTCAATATCTAATAATCATGAAAGTAGTTTGTAAGGAACTCTGTGTAGTATGTACTAATCATGTGCTATGACTAAGTGTTGCAAGGAATGCCTTCAAACAGTGTATGTCCTCATTGCCCCCATTGGTAATCTAGATTGTCTCATAGATGTTGCAATGCCTCATGATGTCTTAATTTTCAACACTGTAAAAGGTGTGCAATTTTTGCCTTCCAAAAATGAGTTTCATGTTGCTTACTTCCTGCCTAAGAATCTTTGGAATTCCTCTCCTTGATTTCCTCCCATGCTTGCTTGGACATCTTCTCCTTCTTTGCAACCTCCTCCACACACCTTGTTAGAGTTAGTTAATAATGGTCATCTAGACTATAGACTTAGGCTTATTAATGAAGTCACTTTTTGACTTAGTCTAAATCATGCCTTAGTGTTGTATTAATGACATAAATAATATTTAAGTCATTTTATGATTCATGCATCTAGGGTTATGCACTTAGGTTTTTTGTCATTCCTTTATTATAAAAGAACATGTGCTCTCTTCATTTCATAATCTAAGAAGTATTATTTTCTTCCAAGTTCTCTTGAGTTCTTGGCTTCCTTATGTTCTGCTTCTTTTTGTTATATGGTATCAAAGACATGGTGAGGGGAAGTCAAAGCAGGTGAAGGCCTAGGGATTGCATAGATGAGTGATGGACAAGGTACTACTGTTCGATACACATTGAGAAATGAAGGGCTTTCGGGGAAATAAAGCCAAGTATATTTTGTTTGTGGTTTCTTAAGCTGGGTTTGTTTCTTTGAAAAAGAGAGAAATACTAGGGTCATTTTTTGTGTTTTTAAAAGATAGGCTAGGTTATTTTTGCTCGATTTAAAGCTAGGTGTGCTTTTTTATTTTTATAAGGAAGATGTTTTCAAAAAATCAAAAGAAAAAAGAAGGGACAAAAAGAGATTTTTTGGGGGGCCGTCGTATGGAATAGTAGTAGTTGTAGATGCCTAGCTGCATTACTTGCTAGCAGATGTTGTGCAGTGCATTGATCGACCATACAAACAATTGTTAGTTGTCGTACAATTGCCAATGTTGGTACTGTTATCCCCATTTTGTGGGATAACTAAGGAGATGATGTGTTTGGATTGATCCTTGGATGTGTTCCTTGGTGGTTGATATAAGTCCCTAGATGTGTTCCAGGGAATCCTTGCTTAATGCATGGGTTGATCCTTGGTCTTGTACCTTGGTGGATAAGACCCTAGATGTGTTCTAGGGCCCCCAGATGTGTTTTGGGGTAACTTGGTCTTTGCCCAGGTAGATCTTGGTGAAATACCAAGATGTGTTGATGTGTGATCCTCTTCCTCTCTCTCGGGATGGTCCATGAGACCTAGGAGTGCCTATGGAGATAGACATGACCACATTGTTGATGTACCCTCTTATGCAGTGATGATAAAGTTTTTAGGTCATTATGAGACTCATGTGGACATGTTTTGCCATTATGGACCCCCCCCTTGACTTTGTCCTAACATGTACCGCCTTGTTGTTTTGCTTTCCCTCTTGGTTTATGTGATTGGGGTTTTATTCTATGTGATTAAGGTTTTATATGTGATTAGGGTTTTTATAATTTATATTAATATTAATTAATATTTATATTAACTAAATGTCAATATTTAATTATAATTCTAATTACCCTAACCCCTCTCCCTAACTATAAAAAAGACCCTACCCTCTAGCATTTTAACATACACTCACTCTCTCCTCTCTCTCCTTGCTGCGGCTACCTCAGTGACTACTCTCTTGTGTGGTGCGACCTCTCTTTTGGTTATCAGTTTTTAGATCTGAGTTTTTGATTGATGTTGGCTGGAAGCTCCTCCTTGGTACGCGCTGGTGTATAGGGTGCATGCGGCCCCTCTTCTTTCAGCTGCCAGACCTGTCTATTGGGCAGAGGTGCCATCTCCTTAGCTACCAGACCTATCCCTTAGAGCTACAGCCTGGATATGAGAGTTGCGACTCCCTTTCTTTGACTTCCAGGTCTTTTTTTAGCAGCCGCGGCCTCTCCTCCTAGTGCCGCGTGTTGAAGCTGAGGTCCCTGTGGGGTCTGCTATTTTGCTGTCCAGTTTTCCCGTGTGGGGGGGTTTGCTGTTTGCTTGTGGAGGGTCTGCTAACTTGCTGTCGAGTTCATTCCTGTGCTATTTCACTGTTTTGTGGAGGGTTCTTTCTGCTGGGGGTATTACTGTTATCTACTTGGAAGTCTGTGGTATTATTGCTATTTCTTTTGGGGGTCTCTATCTTTGGCAGAACTGTCCTACTGTCCACATTGACAGAGATCAAACCCTAGAGGTTTGATCCATGAACCTAAACTAAATTCTGAGCATATTTACAGCGGCATACATCCACACATGTGACAGGTACATCTATCATTGAATCAGGAGGTAAGCTAAAAGTTTATTTTTATACTCAGAAATTTTGTTTGTTTCCAGATCTGTTTATATCTTTTCTTCTTTATGCTGATCTAGTGAACACAAAATATTTAAAGCATTTTGTTTTTCAATTTTCCCTAATTCTAACATGGTATCAGAGCTTAGGGCGTGGAAAGAGCTCAAGAATTGTAGACTTGAGCCTGCGTAGATCCATTCCTTAGGGTTTGTTTTGCAGATCAACAGTATATCATCTTCATAATTTGGTCCAGAACTCAACATGGCCTCTTCTTCAGTCAAAGCTGAAGATAGACTTGAAGGGGCCTCCAACTTCAATGCTTGGAAGTGTAGGATACTCAACTTCCTAGAAGAAAGTGACTTGGATGAGCTGGTTACTAGGGTAATAGAAGAACCCACTTCAAATACTGGCAGGGCAACATACAAGAAGAGACAGGCCAAAGCTAAAAGAGTAATTTTTGACTCAGTTAAGGACAACATGATGCCCATCATTGGTCATCTAAGGACTGGCAAAGATTGCTTTGATGCCCTTGCAAATCTCTATGAAAAGAAGGCTCCAACTCAGAAGAGAATATTGAAGAAACAACTACGTACATTAAGGATGGGAAAGGATGAAACCATCACTGCCTTCTTCTCCAAGATTGCTCAAACCAGAGATCAACTTACAACAATAGGAGTTGGTGTGGATGATGACGACCTTGTGCAAATGCAGTTGATGGACTCCCTGAGTCACGGGGAACTTTTCTTGCTTCAGTCAATGGAAGAGAAGCTCAACCTAATTTTGAGAGATTATGGCATGATTGCTTAGAAGAAGAAGGAAGACTCAAAAGCATAAATGAGCAGTCAACTGCAAGAGATAATGCCCTTTCAACTAAAGCCAAGAGATGGAAGAAGTTTCCTCAACTTAAAGGCAAAGGTAAGAAACCTCAATGTAAGCTATCTCATCTTCATCCTCATTTATATAAAGTAAGATGTTTTAACTGCAATAAGCTAGGACATTATGCAAAATATTGCAGGAATCCTCCCTCTCAGCAGAGAAGAAAATGTAAGTTCCATGCCTCAATTGCCACTGAAGAAGCAGAGCCTCAACAGGAACCTCAAAGAAGAAGAACCAGGGCAACCACCAAAGTGCAAGAACAACACCAAGAATATTATCTCATCTCAACTTTTTCTGGCACTATAACCAAGTTGGAGGAGGTTTGGTTAATGGACAATAGTGCTTCCAAACACATGACAGGCTTCAAACAAAATCTTGCAAACTATCGGGATAAGAAGTTCAATGTAAAGGTAGAACTGGGTGATGTCCTCAATCAGATAATGTATTTCATATTGAAGCTTCATTTCAGCTTCAATCAGGTAATGTATTTCATATTGATGAAATTCTTTGTGTTCCTGGTTTAAAGAAAAATCTAATCTCGGTTACAGTGTTAGAAAGCAAAGGATACTTAGTAGCCTTCACCAAAGGGAAGGCTCTTATGTGGCCCTCAAATGGAGATTTGAGCTTTGCCATGACTATTGGAACTCGTGAGAGTAGACTTTACAAAATCACAGGTCAAGTTGTTCAAGCACTAGCTCATGAGATGATAAACCCCTGCGAGCTCTGGCACAGAAGGCTTGGACATCTCAACTACAACACATTTCCAGGTTTGCAAAAGATGGTAATATGTATGCCAGTGTTTTCATTTGAGCATGATAGTGTTTGTAGAGGTTGTGCTTTTGGTAAGAATACAAAGAAAGATTATCCTCACATCAATAGAAAATCTAATGGCATTTTAGATCTAATTCATTCTGATCTTTGTGGACCTATGACTGCTCCATCTATGAATGATTGTCTTACTATATCATTTTTATTGATGATTGTTCTCGTAAAACTTATATTTATTTTTTAAAGACTAAAGATGAATCTTTCAACAGATTTCAAGATTTCAAGAATCTTGTTGAAAATCAGACAGGTAGAAACATCCGGGTTTTCAAAATAGACAATGGTAAAGAATTTGACTCTTACAAGTATGATGAACTCTGTCGAGCTTCCGAGATTAAGAGGGAGCTGATTGTGCCTTATAATCCCCAACAGAATGGGGTTGCAGAAAGAAAGAACAAAATAATCTGTGAAGCAACTAGAGCCATGATGTATGATCAAAATTTACTGTTATCGCTTTGGGCCGAAGCTGCAAGTACTGCAGTCTACATTTAGAACATGTGTCCTCATAAAGACCTTGAAGAGAAAACTCCAAAATAAGTTTTCACCGGTATAAATCCCTCAGTTGATCACTTGAGAATATTTGGCAGTTCAGTCTATATTCATATTCCAAAAGAAAAGAGGGCTAAGCTAGAGCCCTCCGGAAAGAAAGGAACTTTTGTGGGATACAGTGAAACCTCAAAGGCTTACAAAATTTATATCCTAGGTCAAAAGTTCATCGAGGTCAGCAGAGATGTGACTTTTCATGAAGAAGCAACTTTTCGTCGTGCCAGAGAACTTCCATGTGATACAGAGGAGCAAAAAGCTCCATCTCCTAAACCTTCAGATTCACCTCTTCCAGATGTGTAGAGGGAGGAGACCTCAGAACCTTCAGTGGATTCCACAAGGGATACTATTGAGTTTCCCTTAGAGAAACCTTCCGTTAAAAGGAAACCAACTTGGTGTCGGGAAATTCTAAAGGAAACAGAAAAGCATGCAACACCTAAAGGCACTTTCAGAGAAAGCAAGAAACCAGATAAGTACTCTGGCCTAATAGCTCAATTGAATCTTGTGATTGACTCAAAACCTTCCACCTTTGAAGAAGCCTCCAAACATCAAGTGTGGAAAGATGCTATGATAGAAGAGTATGATTCAATTCTAAAGAATGAGGTATGGGCAGTGGTCCCAAGACCTCGTGGCAAATCAGTGGTAACCTCCAAATGGCTTTATAAAATAAAGCATGCAACAGATGGCAGTGTTGAAAAATTCAAGGCTAGATTTGTGGCTCGTGGCTTCTCTCAGAAGGAAGGAATTGACTATGACGAGATCTTTTCTCCTGTTGCCAGATATACTTCCATCAGGATCATTATCTCTCTTGCTGTAGTGTTTGGTTGGAAAATTCACCAGATGGATGTTAAGACTGTTTTTCTTAACGGTGAAGTTGAGAAAGAGGTTTATATCGAACAACCTGAAGGGTTCGCGATCCATGGGAAAGAATCCCATGTGTGCAAACTCAAGAAAGCCTTGTATGGGTTGAAACAAGCTTCGAGAGCTTGGTATGGGAGAATTGACAGCTTTCTACAGAGTCTTGGGTTCACCAAGAGCATAGCAGATCCCAATCTTTATATAAAGATTCTACATAATCATCTTGTTATCTTAGTGTTATATGTGTATGATCTGTTCCTCACAGGAGAGGAAAACTTGATAGCTCAGACTAAGAGGGAGCTTTCAACAGAATTTGAAATGAAAGACTTGGGTCTTATGGATTATTTTCTGGGCTTAGAGGTGTGGCAGAAACCAGGTGAGATCTTTCTCTCATAGAGCAAAAATGCAGTTGATGTGCTCCGCAGATTTGGCATGATGGACTATAAGTCCATGACCACACCGATGATTTCTAACCTGAAGAAGTTACAAGACCAAATTACAGGTACAGATCCGGAAGACCCTACCTTATATCGACAGATCATTGGGTCCTTGATGTATCTTATACATACCAGACCAGACAACTATTATGCAGTGAATGCCCTCAACCAATTCATGTGTGAACCGAAGCATATTCATATGGTTGATGTTAAACATATTCTGAGATATGTTCATGGGACTATAGCCTATGGGCTTAGATACACTTCCAGTGGAGGTGTAATGCTTCATGGATATATAGATTCAGATTGGATGGGCAGTATAGTGGACCAAAAGAGTACTTCCGGATATTGTTTCAGTTTGGGTTTGGCCATGATTTTCTGGTCCAGCAAGAAACATGGCTCCATAGCCCAGAGCACTGTAGAAGTATAATACATTGCTGCAAGTGTTGCTAGCAAAGAAGCAGTGTGGCTTAGAAAGCTACTTTCAGACTTGTTCAGTGCTAAGCTAGAANGTTGATCCTTGGTCTTGTACCTTGGTGGATAAGACCTTAGATGTGTTCTAGGGCCCCCAGATGTGTTTTGGGGTAACCTGGTCTTTGACCAGGTAGATCTTGGTGAAATACCAAGATGTGTTGATGTGTGATCCTCTTCCTCCTTCCCGGGATGGTCCATGAGACCTAGGAGTGCCTATGAAGATGGACATGACCACATTGTTGATGTACCCTCTTATGTAGTGATGATAAAGTTTATAGGTCATTATGAGTCTCATGTGGACATGTTTTGCCATTATGGACTCCCCCCCCTTGACTTTGTCCTAACAGGTACCCTCTTGTTGTTTTGCTTTCCCTCTTGGTTTATGTGATTGGGGTTTTATATGTGATTAGGGTTTTTATAATTTATATTAATATTAATTAATATTTATATTAATTAAATGTCAATTTTTAATTATAATTCTAATTACCCTAACCCCTCTCCCTAACTATAAATAAGACCCTACCCTCTATCATTTTAACATACACTCACTCTCTCCTTGCTGCGGCTACCTCAGTGACTACTCTCTTGTGTGGTGCGACCTCTCTTTTGGTTATCAGTTTTCAGATCTGAGTTTTTGATTGATGTTGGCTGGAAGCTCCTCCTTGGTACCTGCTGGTGTATAGGGTGAATGCGACCCCTCTTCTTTTAGCTGTCGGACCTGTCTACTGGGCAGTGGTGCCATCTCCTCAGCTGTTGGACCTGTCTACTGGGCAATGGTGCCATCTCCTTGGCTGCTGGACCTATCCCTTAGAGCTACAACCTGGGTATGAGAGTCGCGACTCCCTTTCTTTGACTGCCAGGTCTGTTTTTAGCAGCCGCGACCTCCCCTCCTAGTGCCGCGTGTTGAAGCTGAGGTCCCTGTGGGGTCTGCTATCTTGCTGTCCAGTTTTCCTGTGTGGGGGGGTTTTCTGTTTGCTTGTGGAGAGTCTACTAACTTGCTGTCCAGTTCATTCCTGTGCTATTTCACTGTTTTTTGGAGGGTTCTTTTTGCTGGGGGTATTACTGTTATCTACTTGGAAGTTTGTGGTATTATTGCTGTTTCTTTTGGGGGTCTCTATCTTTGGAAGAACTATCCTACAGTGCACATTGACAGAGATCAAACCCTAGAGGTTTGATCCATGAACTTAAACTAAATTCTGAGCATATTTACAGAGGCATACATCCACACATGTGATAGGTACATCTATCATTGAATCAGGAGGTAAGCTAAAAGTTTATTTTTATACTCAGAAATTTTGTTTGTTTCCAGATCTGTTTATATCTCTTCTTCTTTATTATGCTGATCTAGTGAACATAAATTTTTTAAAGCATTTTGTTTTTCAATTTTCCCTAATTCTAACAAAAGGAAAAAGTACCAACTCCTTAACTATAAATTGGGCATGGGGTCCAAGGTACCACAAAGGGGGAAATCACCTAGAGAATTAAGAGGGGCGCACAAGCTGAGAAGTCCAACCTGTAAACCAACCTATCCTCTAAACAAAAACTGTTGATACCAAAACCATCACCAACACACTTTCAAATGTAGACAAATGCATGGGTTCCAGCTGTAATTTATCACAAAATATTTTTTAAGTGTTTCCTACTAAATATTGAGAAAGCTACATTCAAGAAAATAGCTCAGATGATAAATTTTATTGAAGCTGAAACAATAATACCAGGAACATCAGCTGAAACCACACTTGGTGAAGGAGTTCTTAAGTGATTTTGGACAAAATAGGGCGAGCTCTAACCAATAGGGCGCACCTCAAACCATCCATAAACTGCTTGCAAAAGAAAAACGAAAGAACCCTGGTATTCAAACCTTCAACAACAACCATTTACATGAATAATGAGCTGCCTAAATAGACGAAAGGAGCCCAACGTCTAGGCCTCCATGAAGGTGGGGCGGGGCAGGGGTGCTATTACATTACAATCACTTGTGGGTCCTAGGATTGGTGCAGCCCTTCTTTTCTCACTATGTCTAAAATACATTTCATGGTATGCATTATGTGGGGTCCAAGAGGAGTGCTCCCTACCTTTTCTTCTTGCCATGGAAAATGCTTGAATGCATTCACCTTTTACAAAATGACATTAATCCCCTTTTTGATAATTGACCAGAAGACCCTTAGTAAAAACTTAGGGACTCGGTCAATTAATCATAATATACCCAAAATCAAAGCCCCTTTTTACAATGGAGTATACAAGACTCAAGTACATGTGATATGACCCGAATGTGAATGCCAAGAATGATGCAACTGCTGGGGATAAAAAATGTCGAAAGTGGTGAGAAAAGGGACATGGTACCCCCTTTCTAACCATGCTCATCAATTGACGAGCAGTCGTGGGCAATCAAGGGCTAGTGTCTGATCTCTGAAGGTGAAGTTGGTGCAGTGGATGGCGAATATAATTTGGAACAACCTTGCGTACCCTCCTTGTTAGTTTTTGTAACTCGGTAGGTGTCTCAGCTAGGCCTAAGTGTCCTAGGCTAGCTGATGGACACATCAAAAGGCCCAAATCAATCTTGTTTATCTTAGTCTAAGTTAGACTTAGGAAATCAACAAATTTTTGTCTTTGAGTGGATTGTGTGTCCCAGGACAAGTGGGGTGCAACTCATGAGGCTTGTTAGTGAAGTGTGGGGCCTAGTCAAGGGGGGTGCACCTCCTAGAAGCCTTGGAGGCTGAATTGGCACACAAGAAGAGGGGTTGAGGATGAGAGGGACATCATTCTCATTTGTGAGGTTGAGCAAGTGAGAGCAAGAGGGTGCTTGGGCTAGTTTTGGGTTGAGGAAGAGAGGGTCGACTTGGGAGAAGTCAAACAACAGTCAAGGAGGCGATTTCTAGAATTTGTGGCAGCAAGGAGAAGGTTGTACCAAGCTGCCAACTATAGGCTGAGCTAGGACAGTCCGTACAACGTTGAAGGTTGGTGAGAGAAGGGTCGTACGACCTCATCTAGACAGCCAGAGCAGGGTCGTACTGTTCAGCAGCAGAGTAGGCCGTATGACCAACCAACAACAACCATACATGAGGCCATACAACTACAAAACTGTGAGATGAGTTTACTGGGTCAAACAACCAAGCAGATAGGGCTGTACAAGTTAGGAAAAGTTCAAAAAATTTGCTATAAAATTTTCTGTGTATGACCTGTTGACCACCTATTCAACTAGGGGGTCAACTCCATGTACCATGAAGATATGCATCATCAGATGCAAACATGTCAGAAACTATTTGTTTCTACAGGGAAATTTTTTGTAAATGGAATTTTCGCACCCTTGCGTGGGTTAATAATGTAATAGATCTGCATGGATCATAGTTAGGTCAGTTACCTTAGGATTTCTTCATTAGGAGAGTTCCTTTCACTTAGTGTTTTTTATCCTCAGGATATTAATTTGGCCTAACCAGCCTTATTAATTTCGCTCGAGTTTTTCACTCCCACTATTAATAAATCCTGCAAAGTGGTGAAAGGCATTCTAATGAAGTCACCCTCTGGTAGCTAGTGTTTAGGAATGATGTAAATGACCATGTAAGACAACTAAAAAGTTTCGCGGAATTGTGTCGAGTCTAGATAGGTTTTTTTTAATTAATTAAAATTAATTAAAAATTTCTAAGGTTGGAAATTTAATTA
>SNQJ01S0000791.1:65910-102695 GCA_010110895.2 Picea sitchensis | reverse complement strand
AAATTCCAATTTTGCGGGAATTTAATTAATTCGCTAAAACTTAAAAAAAAACCTATCAGACTTAGCCGTAATTTCCAAATAACCCGGACACTATGTTCTAGTATGAGCTTATATACATTCTGACACTAGACATTGGATTTTCCCTGCCGAGACCTGCTTGTCAACACATACTTCGGCTTTGGAGCAAGTCTTTTTCGAGTGAAAAAACTTAGAAATTATTTAATGTTCTCACTAAGGTAAGGAGAAAAAATAATTAACAAGTAAAAAAAAAACACTCTGGAGTATGTGCCCAATCCCAGATCAAGGGTGGCCAATAGCCTTTTACAATTTCTCATATTAAGAACATTTATTACAATAGAGGAAATGCAGGAAAAATGGGCCTTTTCAGGCCCTGCTGAATCACTGAACTCTACATGTATGAGCACTGCTTGCTCATTCTTTGGCGGCTCTTCAGGAAATCCAGCTTGTGCAACCTGGTGGATAACAGGGCCGGCAACATGCATGCAGTGAAGGGGGTTGGATGCGTCAGATTCCAACTAGAGTTAGGTGGTTCTATAGAGGTGGATGAGGTGATGTATGTACCAGAGTTGAGGGTTAATTTGCTCTCTGTATCAACTCTGGAGGATAAGGGGTATGAATTGATGTTCGAGGATGGACATGTGCTCATACATTCCGAGGGAGCGACCTTGGATGCACTAGTGAGGCTTGGCATCAAGACATGTATGATGTATAGGGTGCTGGGACAGCTTGTAGGTGGGTCCAAGAGGAACTTGGACAAGAGATCAGTGTCAGAGACTGTCAGCTGGTATGACATGACATTGATGGACGAGCAGACTAGAAGATCAGATCAGAGTGCATTTGAGGTAGCATGAATATCTTCCAGTTCAAAGGGAGCAACTACGACAACAACAGATTTGATGGGATCAGAGATTGATCTAGGTGGAGACACCTCCCTCACTAAGAGGGAGTGTTAGTTTTTGTAGCTCGGTAGGTGTCTCAACTAGGCCTAAGTGTCCTAGGCTAGCTAATGGACACATTAAAAGGCCTAGATCAACCTTGTTTATCTTAGCCTAAGTTAGACTTAGGCAATGAACAAATTTTTGTCTTTGAGTGGATTGTGGGTCCTAGGACAAGTGGGGCACACCTCATGAGGCTTGTTAGTGGAGTGTGGGGCCCAGCCAAGGGGGCACACCTACTAGAAGCCTTGGAGGCTGAATTGGCACACAATTCAAGGCAAGAAAGGTGGCTGATGGGAGGATAAAGAGAGGGGCTGAGGGTGAGAAGGACATCATTCTCATTTGTGAGGTTGAGAAAGTGAGAGCAAGAGGGTGCTTGGGCTGGTTTTGGGCCGAGGAAGAGAGGGTCGACTTGGGAGAAGTCGAACAACAGTCAAGGAGGCGACTTCTGGAGCTTGTGGCAGCAAGGAGAAGGCCAAGGAGCAGGCCGTACCAATCTGCCAGCTACAGGCCAAGCTAGGACAGTCAGTACAACACTGAAGGTGGGTGAGAGAAGGGCTGTACAACCTCATCCAGACAGCTAGAACAGGGCTGTACTGTTCAGCAACAGAGCAGGCCGTACTCAAGCCGTACGATCAACCAACAACAACCATACATGAGGTCGTACAGCCAAAACATTGTGAGCTGTGTTTGTTGGGTCAAACAATCAACTGTGTATGAATGTTGTAAGAACATTCCTCTGAAGCCCATAATAAAGTCACCTCTTAGCTGGTTTTCCCCACCCTGGGGTTTCCAGGGTACATTTGGTGTCCATGTATTTTTATGCTTGGTTCTGTGTATGCTTCTACTGTGATTTTTTAATGTTATAACTTAGTTGTAGGTTAATTCCATGATTTCAGATTTTATATCAGTAAATATAATTTCTGGTTTAATAGAATTATTGGCAATAATTTCAGTGATTGAGTTATAGGAAAAATCAACGCTACTTTGTAGCTTCTACAAGACAATGATACTACATCGCTTGGGCTCCATGCGATGTGTGTGGTAACATGGCCATTTATAGTGACAAACTATGTTTTTAGAAACCCACAACTTGCTGTAAAAGATACTTTGAATTTGTTTTAGAAACCCGGATTTAGAGAGATGTTGAGCTTCAAAAAGGACATTGAGGGTTCTTTTTAGAAATAATTGTCAGGGATTGCAATTTTCCACAACTTGTGTCTGAAACCTAGGGTGTTTTCGAAAGATGTCTTGTTTTAGTGAGAAAGCCAGATTACTAGGTACATCTATGTTGATATTTGTGATATGATGATTCAACTAGTGTTACCAACATCGACAACGGGAAAATATCGCCGAGGGTTCGAAAATAAAAATATCGGAAAATATGAGAAAATGTCGTAAGAACGAAAAAAATACAAAAATGTCATTTTGTTTTTCAATTTTTTAAATATTTAAAGCATCAACAACATCAAATAAATGCATTTCCACATAAATATGAAAAGAGAATTGATATATAAGATGTATAAGATGTCTAGTAAACTCGAATACATCACAGTGTACAGATCAACACTGAATAATGTCCTGAGTCTAAAGCCTCAAAATATCATAAAAAAATATAATAAGTGGCAAATGTATCTCATCATCATGAGTCATCTACAATGAAATCAAATAAAGTCTAATGATTCCCTCTGCCCCTTTTACGGGAAAAGGTGATAGCTTTTCCTCTAGAGGAAGAAGCCCCTAGGGCTAGCTAGACTTTGGTGTCCTCTACTGGTGCTACTACCAAGTACAACTCCCTCTGTCAGAGTCCGTGAAGATGGTGGCTGTCTCTGCTCTGTAACATCCTCCTCCTTCGCCTCCTCCTCCTTTGCAATTGCCCCCTCTACCTCCTCCTGTATCCAATCAGGCATCGATTCCAAGATAGGCCTCTCGGACTCAACCCTCCATGCAACACTGGTTTCAATCCCATCCAACAAAATGGCGTCCACATCAGATGTTTTCTGAATCTGCCTCACCAACAATCGAAGATTGTAGTAGACATATACCATGTCATTAAGGCGCTGGGATTCCAACTTGTATGAGGGCCATAAATTATAAATTAATAATAATATTATAATTTATAATACATAATCTACACTATAGAGGGTGACAGGGCATAAAATAATAATTATAATTTATAATGAATTAAAAATTTAATTTGAAAATTTGTAACCTGTAGCGCTTCTTGGTGTGTATTTTCTCAAATGCACTCCAGTTGCGCTCACATTTTGAAGAGCTACACGTTTGGATAAGCACTCGAATGACAATTTTTTGTAGATGGGGTACTCTACCACCATAGCTTGTCCACCAAGCATCTACAACAAATCAGAGAAACATAAGAAAAGACATTGAAATTTGAAGGTTAAAAGTTGAAAGAAAAGACATTGAAATTTGAAAGTTGAAATTTGAAATTTAATGAAGCTTACCTGGCATTTTGGTATTCCTATCAGCTATAGCCATCTGAAAGCCAAAAGTCCCATTCTGAAGAGCTACATGTTTGGCTAAGCACCCGAATGACAATTTTTTGTAGATGGGGTACTCTACCACCATAGCTTGTCCACCAAGCATCTACAACAAATCAGAGAAACTTAAGAAAAGACATTGAAATTTGAAGGTTAAAAGTTGAAAGAAAAGACATTGAAATTTGAAAGTTGAAATTTAATGAAGCTTACCTGGCATTTTGGTCATCCTATCAGCTATAGCCATCTGAAAGCCAAAAGTCCCACCAGACATTTTGACATCCTATATATTTCCATTTCTTTGGAAATCTCTGCACGTTCTTCATGACTTAGCACCATTCTCTCAACACATGTGAGGAATCCTTCCATAACTTCAACATCAAATCTAAAACCACATGAGTAAGAGAATGCGAGATTGAGGTAGATCCCTGCAGCATGAATCAAGCGATGAAGTGTATTGTTCCATCGTTGATCAATCACTCCCCATATCTGTATTTGTTTATGAAATCCATCATCTCCCTTGTCATCATAATAGGCACAGATGGCTTCTTTGGCCCTATCCATGGCCTCATACAAGTAGCCCATTGTGGGCTTGTCTCCATCAACCAACTGAAGAACCTTTACCAAAGGTTCGCTAATGGAAACCACCTCCTCCACTCCCACCCAAAAGCTCTCCTAGTATGACACCAGCCTGCATATCGCCTCCCCTTCCGGTTTATGGCTAAATGATAAATCATCCCACTCATGTGAAACAAACATCATCTTCAGGTCCCACATACAAGCCAAGATAGATCGAAGAGATATGAAGCTAGTGGCAAAGCGCGCGATTGCAGGACGCACCAACTCACTGTTATTTGTGAATCTTCTCATCAAGCTAAGCACAGATGCATGATTATATATGAATTTTGTGATACTCTTAGCTGATTCAACAATGTCCCTGATATAAGGAATTTTTCCCATATCCTGTAAAATTAAATCTATACAATGTGCAGCACAAGGACTCCAAAACAATGTAGGATACCTCTTCATAGGCATCCTACCTGCAACAACATAGTTAGCAACGCTGTCAGTTATGACTTGGACAACATGTTGAGGACCCACCTCCCGAATGAACTCATCCAATAAGTCACATAACAATGATGCATCTTTAACATGTGTAGATGCATCAACATATTTAACAAACATTGTCCCCTTGGGACAATTAATCAAGAAGTTAAGAAGTGTCCCGCCCTTCTGGTCCGTCCAACCATTTGACATCACAGTGCATCCAGTGATTTTCCATGATGCCTTAAGCTCCTCCAATTTGCTATCACAATCAAGCTTTTCATTCTTAAGGATAGGCCCTCTCAACTCCTCATAGGTAGGGGCCTTGTACCCTGGGCCAACAACAACAACCGCATCAAACATTGGTTGATAGAATGGGTTGTTCTTGACAATGTTAAAAGGAATGCCACTCCATAATAAACACTTACCCACCAACTTATCAACTCTTCCTTCTCCTTTTGTTTTACCATTGACCCGATAGAAGGTTGTGCACCAGGTGTGGTTCTAGGAACAAAAAATGATGAAATAGAAGGTGGAATTGAAGTAGCTGGACTTCCCTCCTCAGATATTCCACCTCCTCCCCTTGCAAATTGAGATTTCTTAGCTTCCCTGTATTCTCTGGCTAAACGCATCCTCAAGCGCTTTGTTGGCAATACGCATGATTTCCGGGGTTGAATTTGGGCAAATATCCACTTCATGTCCCGGAATTTTTGCAAGGTGGTATTTCAGCCGGGTAATTCTCCCCATCATTCTCATCCTACACAACTTGCAATACAAAGTTTGTCTATTAAACCCCCCCTCGGGATCACCATATTCCCACATAGCATCCAATTTTCTCTGAATTTTCAATCTTCAAGTGATGAAACCTAGGGCACAAAAACATTGGCAAAAAATTAAAATCACCATTTAACTTTTAAAGAATCAAGATTCAAGATAATACAATCTACAAGTAATACAAATTTACAAAATGGGGGAAAACTGATAAATTTGCAAAAATAAAAAAAAATCCTATTATAAATTTGCAAAAATAAAAAAAAAATGGTTGGAAATCAATCCACACTCCATAATAATTTGATGGAAGCTGAAAAAAACAGTCCCTAACTACGAAGATGAAGGATACATAGCAAAAATTAAAAAACAAAAACAAAAAAAAGGGTGCAAATTGTTGCCCATACCTGCAAATACGCCTTTGCTTCAGGGAAATCAATCCCAACTTCACAATGAACAGGTTATGGTGCTCAAGATCTCGCTCTTCCTCGCCTTTGGTTGAAGACAAACTTGCCTCTTTCTCCCTTGCTCTCCAAACCCCACACTCTACTTGCAAAATGAGAGAAAAAAAAGTCAAAATCTGTCTTTGTTTCCAGCCTGTTCCGTGCCCATGCGACATTTTGCTTCGTTGCGCGATATTATCACAATGTTTTCGTAATTCTCGTGATATTATCGGGAAGCGATAATATAACAATATTTTCGGCGATAATATTGCCGACCTCAGTTTTGGCGATATTATCGCCAACATCGCGATATTATTGGGATGTTGGTAACACTGGATTCAACACAATATATCTCAGTTTTTTCATGTAGATTTTCTCTTTCTGTAGTCCATACTTAAGGACAGTATAAACTTTAAAGCATATGGAATTCTTGTGTCAGTTTTATTCTGGCTATTTTTCCGCATGAAACATGTTGTCTGATATATCATCTGTTCTGGTAATTTTTCACTCAGGTTTCTCAGAGGCTTGTGCAACTAGATGTTGTAACGGAGCAACTATCTCATCAAGTAATGGAACACCATGAAGAAATGGGTAAGTCTTCTCTAGTGCACTCTGATAGTAGACACACTTTGTGAAATAATTGTTTTGAAGCAAGGATGCAGATTTTTAGGCATTGACGTCCCAACAAATTGATATCTATTGCATGTAAGAATATAAGTAAAATTCTTACTTCATTATGCAATAGTGTATTGACCAGCTTGTTCTTGACATCTTCTCTTAGCTGCCTTGACATCCCTACAAATTGATATCTATGATAGTCTATTACGTAAAATTATAAGTAAAATTCTTACTTCATTATGTGATAGTCTATTGACCAGCTTGTTCTTGACATCTGCTCTTAGCTGCATGGTACTGGAACTACCTGTATGAACATTGTGTTTTGCCTTGTAACTGAACTCTGGTGGATGATTATTTCATGTATATTATTGTTTCAAGGATTTCTACTCCATTTGGAAGTTAGATTTTAATTGGCTTCCATGGAATCCTTTTCTTTGAGTTCTGGTTCTCATTCTTCAACTTGGGGTTCTGATTTTACTTAGCTAAGTGAACATGCTAATCCTTGAGATATTACTTTCTTACAGAATTTGTTAGCTGTTCATGTCTCTAAGACCAAGAAAGAGAGAGTTTCCACCCCTCCATCTGAATGATATTTGACATCTTCTGTGATTTTCCATTTTCATGCCTTGCATCAGTCTTGCTCTCCATGGGGTTGTTATGGCTGATTATAATTGAGTCTTTTCTTTTTCATTTTTGGGGAAGAATGGAGTGAGAATATCTATGAGTATCAGGTAGCACAGAGACCCATCCCTGGTGGATGGAACCCCAAAATGGAAACATCCATGGGCATGTTCAGAATGTACCTACTGCTCAGGTTCTATACCTGCAGAAGAGGGCATGTCTGCTTGGGTATGGCTGGTTTCCCTTAACAGGTTTACAACTGTCATTGAACACCCCATACTCTAAGACATGCATATTTTCCTGAAATTGAGATCAGCACACTTCCTATAGGTAGGGAGGATGCCACTTGGGCTATGGGATGCTGGGGGCAATTGTTACTATGAAGCTGTTTTTATGGTGATAGCAGTGTTTGAGTGGTGCAGTGTCACTATTGGAGCTTGATTTGAAGCTGAGAGATTATGGGTACAAGATTTCAATCCTGGTAGCCTATTTTTATCTTGCAGGGAACTTGATTTAGGCTGTGAATGCTGATTTTCAGTCTGTGGGTGCTGTTTTTTGCACGTTAATAGACTAATATTGCATGTGAGAATTGCATTCGGAAGATGGGAGCTGTTCCTACTGTATTGTCCATTTGATCTTATTTCTGGGAGCTAAGTTTTCATGGGCGAGGGGGTAGTCCTTGATTGGTATCTTTCTGTCTATCCCAATATTCACGGTATCTGCTGGAAGTTTGACCTCCCCATTGGTTGAGACTGGCTGGAAGAAAGAGGTGATTAGCCTGGGGGTTCTAGAAGACCCACGCAATTACTGGTTTTGGAATTTACTGGTATGTCTAATAGACAAGGCCGAATACATCTGTTCGGGGTAATAGAGGAAAGTGGACAATGGCCCCCCCGGAGTCTTTGTAAGGACAATAAAATCTATCTTTGATCTCCCAGTAGATGGGAGTCAGGACACCTAAGATGAAGTGCTTCCTAGTCTCAACCTCCTAATGAAAGCAGAGGCAACAATTCCTATTGTCTTGAGGGATATGGTGGTCTTACTTAGTATAAAGATGGCGAGAGTGTAGAAATTTCGAAAATCTGCTCAATCTGAAAATTGCACCTTATTTTACGAGCCCATGGATATACTTCATAGAGTTTTTGGCCTTAGTGTTGAAACTGATTTCTTCAACAGCCCTGCAAGAAACTTCAAATCTGCTCAACACTACTAGGCAAACTCAAGAATGTAGACACTGCAAAGACTTCAAGGATGGATCATTTCAGCAGCCCTTAGGGCAAGATTTATCTCAATACACAGATCTGAAACTTACTTTAATTACAGTGGAAATATAACCGCAATAAATCAGATCTGAAAGTTTCATTAAGCGTGCTATACCAACATAGCATTCAGCCCCTCTGTCCTAATAAAGCAGCATACTAAAACAACCATGCCATTTGCTCAATACATCAGAAAAATCAGATCTGCAATTATAAAATTAGGACAACAATAGTACACTTCATATTATCACAATGATGAAGATAAAGTACAACACCTTAACTCATCCCATGCTGGTACAACAAGTCCTTTCGGCTCATCCCAATCAAGGACTCTTAAATGCATGCCAAACCCTAGGTAGGGCATCGACCATCACTACAAATCCTATCCAACAATACAAAGGCCAAGCAAGGCATCCTATCAAGCTCTACAAGCCAATCCTTGGAGCTTCCAAACAAACTAGCATTACACCATATGTCAAACACCAATATCTCCTACTTGCATCACACAAGCTATCAAGAAGATTCACACACTTGCATCCCACAATATGTTGATTTTTCATAAGCATTAGGGTAAGCATGAAGTTCATTCCATTTCATTTAACCATAACCATAAATGCTGCAGCAACCAAGATCACAAGAAGAAGCACCATGCACAAAAACACAAAATGTATCCTGGGAAACCCTTCTCAACAAGGGATGAAAACCCAGCCAAATCCTTTGCTATAATCTTCAAGAGAAAGACCTTTACCAACAAGAAATACCTAGCACACAAGAGGGTGCACAAAACCCTAGAACTCTAGTGCCCAAGAGAGGTGCGCACCTTTTGCCAAAGAAGTGTACTTGCTGAAATCTCCAAACTCTAGAAGATTTGGTTCTACAATGGAGAATCATCTGTTGCTTATATTAGGCTTGACCACTCAACAAAGGCGTATATTGGCTCAACATGGCCGACCTCTCTAAGTCAACTATATTATTATTATAATAATTAATATTAATATTAATGTGTTATCTTTTACATTATTATTAACCATATTAAGGTGGGGCCGACCTATACCCTTTACATAACAATTAGGGTTCTAGGCAGGTCTGACTCTTGAACAACGATTGTCTGTAGAAAGGATCGATACACCCACTGGAGTGCTCATCCACTAGGGGCACTCCATGGTGTCATGGCTACGTTGGTAAAATTACAGGAAGAACCCGGGTCTTCACATGTTCACCCATTAACAGATCCATCCAGAGCACATCCACTCTCCTGATTTTAGCTTTACCGCACTTGCAGGCAGGAGAATCATGGGAATACTTCTCGTCCTTCTGGGAGGAGGCTATACTATCTATCTTGTTTTGTTCACCTTGTGATGTGCCAACACTTTGGGATTTCCTGCGTTCTGTGATAACAAATGCAGTGCGATCTAACTCCTTGAATCCTTTTCCCTTGGGATGAAAATCATCTGGGGTTCTTCCCTCTCCCCGAATGGAGGAATTAATCTCTGGTTTCTAACTTTCTGTCTTGGGAACCACGTGCACCCTTCTTAGGGGCTTTCTATAGGTTTATGAAAGCTGAGAGAAAGACTTCACAAATTCTTATGTTCCACATCTCACAGGTTTGTAGAATTTGGAGGATGTCTCCCATAACTACATTCATCAACACTCCCCTCTTATCGTCATTACAGATTTGGTGGATCCCACGATGTACAAACTCTTGATTGGATCCTTGATGTACACTGAGACAGCTTATACTTATATGTTTCTGGTGAATGCCTTGAGTGGAGTGGTTAACACCATGCCCAACATATGTTTTGCAGTGAATGCCTTGAGTCAGTACATGGTTGAACCTAGACATGTACATTGGATGGCAACAAAACATTTGTTGAGGTACCTACGTGGTACTATTGGATATGGATTGAGATATGTCTTGAGTGGTGATGTGAAGCTGTAGGGATATATAGACTTTGATTGGGCAGGGAGTGCAGTGGATCAGAAGAGTACTTTCGGATGCTGCTTCAGTCTGGGATCATGTATGATCTCTTGGTTGAGCAGGAAGCAAACATCAGTGGCACTCGGTACAATAGAGGCAGAGTATCTCGCAGCTAGTATGGCAAGCTGTAAAGCATTATGGCTTCAAAAGTTGCTTGCAGGGATATTTGATCTAGAATTAGAGCCAACTTTGATACATTGTGGCAATCAAAGTTGCATGAGGCTTTCAGAGAACCCTGTCTTTCATGACAAGTCAAAGCACATAGAGATCAAATATCATTACATCCAAGACATGTTGCAGAGAGGAGCTATAGAGCTCCAGTGCATATCCACGAATGAGCAGATAACGGGCATTCTCACCAAGCCTCTGTCTAGAATGAAGTATGTGTTGTTTCTTCTCACACTGGCTAACCCCTCTGGCCAAGGGATCCCTAGATCAGTTATATGAGGTGACCAAGGGGGTAATGCACTGCCGAACCTGATGAGAGAAGAAACATCACACACAGTCATGAGGACTATGGGAGTAGCTTCGTGCTACTGGATGAGACTATAACTATGGATGTTGGTATTGTAGTAGCTGTGTGCTAGTCGCTGATTGCTACATAGTTATAGAGGCCATGACTATCGCTGATGGCATTGTAGTAGCTGTGTGTTACTAGCTGATTGCTGCATAGTCATGGGGATTGCAAACTATGATTATGGTTGATGGCATGGTAGTAGCTGTGTGCTACTAGTTGATTGCTGCATAATCATAGAGACTGCTGGACTGCATGGTGGTAGCCTGTGTAGCTACTAGTTGATTGCAGGAGAGAGACATTGTGTCTCTGGACAATAGTTGTGTGCTACTTGGAGTGGTTGTGAACCATTGGATAATAGTTGTGTACTACTATGGATCGACATAGTCATGTTCTACTGGATGGCATTGTAGTAGCTGTGCGCTACTAACTGATTGCCATGGAGACTACCAGTTCACATTGGGAGTAGCTGAGTGCTACTTGATTGCAGAAACTGTGACAGATGATTCGAGCTACCGATGGTATTGTGGTAGCTGTGTGCTACCAGCTGATTGCAGAGTAGTCAGTGGACTATTAGATGAAGACATCATGAAAGATACCTACCTAGCTAAGAGGGAATGTTGATGTTTTGGTAGTTGTGGGAGGAACTTTCCTCTAGAAGACCTTTCTTAGATGAAGAGAAGATTCTAAAAGTCCAGGAAGACCATTAAACAACAAGAAGAATACCTAGAAGAGAAGTCGGCTCACACAGAAAAGAATCAAGTAAAAATAAGATTCCTAGAGAAGAAGTCGGCCTCGACAATTGACTTGAAGACTATAAATAAGGAGGATGTCTCGCTCATTTGGACACACTCACAACACACACTGTCACTGAGGAAAAGGTGCGCAAGTCTGAGGAGGAAGAGGAGACACAGAGCTGGGGTCTTTGGTTATTCTTGGTGGCTACTTTATCTTGTGTGCTATCTCTCTAAGGAGGTGCACTATTCTTGTAGTGTGATGTTGCTGCAGCTGTGAGCACTAGAGGTGCACTAGCCTAGTGCTAGGGATTATATCTTGTCTGTGGCTCTTGAGAGCTAGTGAAGGTTGGACTTTGTGAATGAAATCTATCTAAGAAAGGTTGCTAGGTTTTTCGCCCATTTGGGGTTTTCCCAGGATAAATATCTTGTGTTCTTTTTCTCTCTTGTTTATACTGCTACTGCTCAGTACATGATATATATGTTAATGGTATTGAAGTAAAAGAACACTGGTAACTATAATGCTCTGTAAATAAATAAAATCTAACATCATGACCATAATTGGCCCTATTTGGACATAATTTTGAGCAAAGAGAATTAGGAAGACTACACATTTAAAACTTTGTAAAAAATGTCAAGTTCATTCAACAACTTTTTGGCATATCATTATTAATGAGATACTTTGTAGAAGAACATAGATCATCTGCAAAGCTTGTCACTAAATCAAAAAGAGTGATCCGTCTACACCAACATTGCTGCCATTGTTGTAATATTTTGTGCATCTCACCATCACAGAAAAAATAGCATAGAGAACGAGCAGAGATACTATAATATAATATTAAAACTTAATAAAGATAATAAAAAAATAAAAAATAAATATAATATATAAATAAATATAAAATCAGAAATTAAAGACATACATTTTCAAATGAAAAGGCACAAGGTAGGCCTCCTTGAATTGTATTTATACGGGTCATGTTAACCCCTGTATTTTCTCACTTGAAAATTCCGAGGGTTAAGAGTCAACATGTTCTTTTTTGTCTAGCATTCAAATGTTTCTCCTAGAGATAGTTTGGCATGAGCCAAGGTTGGTTCCCATATGAGTACATGTACATGATTGGTTTGGTAGTCTTCCTTGTCTGAGAGACAAAATTTTGCACAAGTCTTCATGGATGGAGAGAGATGTCTATTTTTAGCATATTCCCTACCTTTTAGAAGACATAGATCAGAGGTCCGCATGACATTATTGATCACATATTCAAAGTCCTTGCGAGCTCAAGATTCCATTGAGCCTTTTTTGGACGACATGCGAGCAATTTACTATTTTTAGCTGGTCGAGTTCCAGGTCTAAGATGATGATTTTAATCACATATTTAGATTCATCACTGAAAATCGAATCCGTTGAGTATATTTTCATTGACATGCAACAAGATTCTATTTTTAGACATACTATATTTGGCAGTGGTCTCGGACATATTTGGACTTTTCCTATTTTTTAGGCCTGACTACTATTTTTAGCAGGGCTATATTTAGCAGAGGTGGTAGGTATGTGTTGAAATTACTAAGACAACTGAGAGGGGGGGGTGAATCAGTTGTTACTGTGCTTAAACAATTTTAATTTAATTAAACCATTTTTAATCTTTCTCCAAGTGACCATCAATATTATACAACATATGGACAATATAAATAATGAACATCACTCACACATAAGATATACACATAGACAGATTTTCACGAGGAAACCCATAAAGGGAGAAAACGTCTTCTTCGAAATGATAGGCAGTCTTTTAAGTTCTGTACATCATCTATAATTGAGCATCAACTCAATGTGAGGCTACTACCTCTGTTTTACAAGCTCCAACTTGTTTGAGAGCACCAACTCTCTGGTTTCTCTAGCACCTACTAGAAGGAAGCAACAACTCCCTAAGTGTTACAACACCAATTGGATGGAAGCACCAACTTCTAGTCACACAGGCACCAACTTGTATAACAAAGAACAACTGTTCTCCCTTGCACCACCCTACCACCCTGGTTTCTCTGGCTGCAACCAGATGGAAGCTACAACTCCCTGTGTTCAAGCACCCACTTGAACCTCTGAGGACAACAGTCCTCCCTAGCACCTCCCTAGCACCCTTATTACAGATAAATGATTGAATAACCAACAACACAGATAAATCGATTCTTACCACTTCTTCTCTGTTCTGTAACTTTGGTCTGCTTCTAACTGTTCTGCAATTCTTCTCTTCCTCTGTCTGTTCTGCAATTCTGCTCTGCTTAAAGCTATTCTGCAATTCTTCTCTTCTTCAAGCTGTTCTGCAATTCTGCTCTTGCTTCTGTCTATTCCTCATCTGTTACTCATCTCTGAGTTTTATCTCACACTGTGCATACTGTAATTTTCCTTTTCTTACAGTTCAACTCATTTTTCTATTCAGAACAACCAACAATGCACAGTCACTGCATATTTCTTTTATACACTACTACCACTTCAGTTACCCCTCAAATCCCTAGAACAACACTTCAACAACTGAAACGCCAATCGTCCAAGAACCATGATTCTGTTCTGCTAACTGAATCGTAACTGAACAATTAGCTGTGAGGTGAAACAATAGCCCTCCGATCATATTCGAATTCACCTGCACCGTTGGATTACAAGAAACAAAATGTCTTTCGCATTTCGTATTTCGACAATTCGCGATTTCGCATGTCGCGAATTCCTTTTGCGAAGCATCTCGACTCTCCAAGTCGCGACCCTCGAAATGGAGCCAGATCAACGGTCCACAAAACTTCATAATCTGATTCCTTCTTTTCTTAATTGAACGACTGACGGGATTTTGACGTTTTTCCCTTGGAGTCTTCGAGACTCACAATAGACCCTTTCGTCATTTCGGCATTTCGGAATTCCTGTGGTGAAGTGTTTCGACACTCCAACTCCCGGTACCCGGAACCTACACCAAAAAGTGTTTTTCGCATTTCGGCATTCCTGTGGTGAAGTGTTTCGACACTCCAACTCCCGGTACCCGGAACCTACACCAAAAAGTGTTTTTCGCATTTCGGTATTTCGACATTCCTGTGGTGAAGTGTTTCGACACTCCAACTCCCGGTACCCGGAACTCTGAAATGGAGTTATTTCCCGGTCTGCGAAACTCTTTGTTGATGTGCCTGTTTCGGGATTTCGGCGTTTCGCATTTCGCGACTTCGGGACTCCTGTGATGAAGAGTCTCGACTCTTGACTCCTCCAACTCCCGGTATCCGAAACTCCGAAATGGAGTTATTTCCTGGTCTGCGAAACTCTTTGTTGATGTGCATGTTTCGGGATTTCGACGTTTTGCATTTCGCGACTTCGGGACTCCTGTGATGAAGAGTCTTGACTCTTGACTCTTCCAACTCCCGGTATCCGAAACTCCGAAATGGAGTTTAGTTTCTGATACCCGAAATGGGGATTAGCTTTTGATCTTGCCATGCGATCATCGTTGGGCTGCTGGTCGTGATTTTTCTCTTGCTCGTCATCGTCGGGCTGACCTTGCTATCAATGACAAACAAATACTCTGCCTTCTGAAATGGAGTTTAGCTTCTAATCTTGCCATGTGATCAACGTTGTGCTGCTGGTCGTGATCTTTGCCATCAATGACAAACATGCATACTCTGCCTCTGTCTGAAAACATGCCAACAATATGTTGGGTGACATGTGGAAAGTTCCAAATTTTGATAAATGGCAGTCTCAGAAGATAACACACAACAAATCATTTTTGAAGATATGTGGCGCATGCATAAGTAAATTATGGCGCATGCATGCTTTGATGAGGTGGCATATTGGTATTTTTGGAGTGTTGAAGTCAATTAAAGACTCACTCCTATTTTTATCCACACATGTGCATTCCATTCTCACTCGTTTAAAGATCATTAGGGATGACATTTACATGAATTTTATCTAGATCACTTGGGTTAAGCCTGCTAGTGGGTTATGCCCAAAGATGGCCTTTTATGTTGAGCACTTCTTGGAGCTTAGGGACGGGTTCATCGTTCGACCACTTTATACACTCCACCATTGGGCGCACACTCTCCGGATTCTGCTAGGTCAGTTTAGAGTGGGCTCCCATAGACTTCATATTGAGACAGACCACGAGATCAATTGACCAGAAATGATTTGTAAGCTATGCTAGCTACAGGAGGTCTAGACTGAGGAGGACTTCATCTTTCACTGCCCCATCTACTATTAGATCAGGGGGCGGTTTGTAATATCCCCATTTTTCGACTTTATTATATTATAAAGCGTTATGCTTACCAGAGTAGCCAGATGGGGGTGACAGCGAGTTCAGGAGATATTGAGGGGTTTTATTGGGCCCGACTTGCATCATAAATCATATTTCATCATCAGGATCCATTCCGCACAACTTGGCTTTGGTTCTGTTGCATTTCGACGATTTCCGTAATTTTGAGTTATTATGGGTCATATTTTAATTAATGTTACTAAGGTCATTTTGGGCATAATACTTGGAGAAACCTCTTAGTGTAATAGCTCATCTGAATCGGGAGGAAGAACACTACAGGATTATATGATGAGAAGTGACTTTTAGTGGCCGGAGAAGCCATAGGGACGAATAAATCACTTTTTAGAGGCAAAAAGGCCAATTAATTAATAAAGTGATTTAATTAAAGAATAATAAAAATAAAGTAAAAGTCACTTGGAGGGAAAAGGTGAACATGGGGGATAAAAGAGTGATAGGGGCCTCTATTCTCTCATTACGTTGATTATCATTTTGATGTCTGGCTTCTTGGTAGAGAGCCCATGATACTTGGGGCTTTTGAGGATTTTGACTGAACAAACCCTAGAGATAAGCTCGGTGGTGAAAGATCCCACATTTCCTGATCCAAGCTTGGTTAAGGAGGTGAAAGATTCCTCCCTCACCATTCTACACCAGTTTAGATTCATTGCAGGAGCCACTTGTGCAAGCAGGGCGCAGGTTGATTTGAGGATTCTCTCTTTCATGGGGGATTTTCCATGCCAAGAGCGCCCTTTCTCATCTGTTCTTGGAGGGTTTTCTCTACATAATGGTTTATAGTGACCAGGGGGCGAAATCACTGAAGGAGGGCGTATTTTGGATGAGTGATCTTGTTGTTTGAGGTCAGATTTATCATCTACTGATAGGGTTTCTTCTCATATGAGTTAGTCTTCTTAAGATCCATAGATTGGTGGCCTTTTCTCAGAGTTTGGAGGCCATATTCATAGAGGCTGAATTATTATTGGCTTACTACAGTCAGTGGGGCGCAACTTCCAGCCAGGGAGGTCATATAGTTTTAAGGAACATAGCCATTTTGGAGGTACAAACTTAAGGAAGTGTTTGGAGGATTTTAGGAGCTACAACTCATTGTTTCTTCTTGCTTTTGGAGCTATCTACAACCACAGTATCAATATGATATATGTATTTCCAGATCAGAATATTTCATGTATGGAGCTTCTTATTTAATAAATAAAGGTCAGATCTGATTTGTGGCTATATTTTCATATTTCTCTTCATGTGTTTTTGTTGAAGTATTGTTATTATCCTATTGGCTTGTCATATGCAATTATTGACTGCAAAAACAAATAAAATCAGACCATAAACAACCCAGAAACACATTGCATGCAAACTATTTGATATAATACCACAACCAAAAAACACACTACAATGGTATCAGAGCGAATGATGATGAGAGATAGTTCACAGGAGCATGCAAAGGTGTATAGCGAGATTCAGGGGGATGCATTGGATTGCAGGGAGGAGACATACTTAGTGGAGCATGGAGATTCCTCTCCTTTGCAGCAGTACATAATTTTGGGAGATCACCTTCACAGAAGCAACAACTATATGAGTGATGATGGAGGGAGAGTGATTGACCAACGAGTTTTGGAGTTATCGACTGTTGTACTCGATGGTTGGAGTTTAGTGAGGAGCACAAGTGATTCTTCACCATGGGTGTCGGCAGATGAGCTTTTGGTCAAGTCCTTGGGATTGACCAAAGTCTATGATACTTTCTAGTCCTACATACAGTTGCAGTTATTTCTGTTAGCTTTCCCCGATACCTTCATCATAGACATCAACATAGGGGGAGATAAACAGTGGCAGGGGACATGGAGAGTTGGTAGGCAGAGACCACCTGACGGGAGTGACTTGATTATATATAGCAGGATAGGGGTGGTTCATCCGAGACAGTCATATGAGGCTTGGGGCGTGATGGAGAGCATCCTCAGTCGTGGGACAGAGTATGTTCCAGAAATGGATACAGGTTTAGAGTCTCAGCAGGATGAGGACTAGGAGCAGAGATGGACAGATGTTTCTGATGAGGTCTATGAGGTTAGTTGGTAGGAGGTATGGTTGCAGTAGGCAGTGTTTGGGATCTTGAGGACCGTACATGATGTATCTATGGTTGGACAACTTGGCCATTTCAAGACTCGTTAGCAGGACAGAGATAGATTCTCCTTGGGGAATCTCGATGATGATGTCGTGACTCCGTGAGACACATGGAGGCATGTTTGGAGCATGGGACTTCGCAGACAATAGTGTGGATTGACAGGGAGGTCGAGTTTAGTGATTATGGACAGGACAACATGACTATTAACATACTTCTGCCAGAAGTTTACAGTTTTGTGGGCACCGAGATACTTGGTATGAGTCCTTCAGAGCTATGTGATGCAGGATTTGGTGCTCTTCTGGAGTGCATGAGGGTTTCAATCTTTCAGAGAATTGCATGATTGATTCTTTCCATTGTTGGGGGAATTTGAGAGCAAGTCAAGATGAGTATGCTTGGTGGTAGGATGGATGTCCTTAGTTGAGGATCAGATATATCAACAGATCCTCTTCTTGGTTAGCAGGGAGTTTGACTTCTACCAGAGACGTTAGTTCGGAGATGGGTTTATGTGAGAGACTCCTTGATGGATGGATATTGTATCTACTTGTTCTGTTGGTTGGGGATCTTCAGGAGATTCATCATGCTGTTTGTATCTTACATGACTATTCTTCACAGGGAACTGCAGTTTGCATCTTTATATGGGATCCGGGGATTGGCGTGTTTGGTAGTCCAGAGTTAGATGGGGTCGAGATCTCAGTAGAGAGGTTTCTTGGGGAGTTGATTGAGGATTGGGTGCACATGATCATTCTACTCATCAGGAGCATTTGGGTATCATGTATGGTGAGCACTTGGAGGGGCCATGTCTTGAGGAGAGCTTACTATAGGCCACACAGGTGGATATGGGATCCTGGTATCACATACAGATTGATTTGGTTATTGCTTGAGGACAAGCAATATTCTAGTAGGGAGGACTGTAATATCTTCATTTTTGGACATTATTATATTACAGGGTGTTATGCTTACCAGAGTAGCCAGATGGGGGTGACAATGAGTTTAGGAGATATTGAGGGGTTTTATTGGGCCCGACTTGCATCGTTCATCATATTTCATCATCGGGATCCATTCCGCACAACTTGGCTTTGGTTTTGTTGCATTCCAACGATTTTCGTAATTTTGAGTTATTATGGGTCATATTTTAATTAATTTCACTAAGAAGGTCATTTTGGGAATAATACTTGGAGAAACCTCTTAGTGTAATAGCTCATCGGAATCGTGAGGAAGAGCACTATAGGATTAGATGATGAGAAGTGACTTTCAATGGTTGGATAAGCCATAGGGACAAATAAATCACTTTTTAGAGGCAAAAAGGCCAATTAATTAATAAAGTGATTTAATTAAAGAATAATAAAAATAAAGTAAAAGTCACTTGGAGAGAAAAGGTGAATAGGGGGAATAAAAGAGAGATAGGGGCCTCTATTCTCTCATTATGTTGATTATCATTTTGATGTCTGGCTTCTTGCTAGAGAGCCCATGATACTTGGGGGTTTTGAGGGTTTTGACTGAACAAACCCTAGAGATAAGCTCGGTGGTGAAAGATCCCACCTTTCCTGATCCAAGCTTGGCCAAGGAGGTGAAAGATTCCTCCCTCACCATTCTACATTAGTTTAGATTCATTGCAGGAGCCACTTGTGCAAGCAGGGCGTAGGTTGAGAAGTTTTCCAGAGGAGAGGGCGCATTGTTGAGAGAAGATCAATTCGATTTGGATAGCAGAAGGGAGATTTGAAGATTCTCTCTTTCTTGGGGCATTTGCCATGCCAAGAGCACCCTTTCTCATCTGTTCTTGGAGGGGTTTCTCTACAGAATGGTTTATAGTGACCAGGGGGCGAAATTATTGAAGGAGGGCGTATTTTGGATGAGTGATCTTGTTGTTTGGGGTCAAATTTATCATCTACAATTGGGGTTTATTCTCATATGAGTTAGTCTTCTTCAGATCCATAGATTGGTGGCCTTTTCTCAGAGTTTGGAGGCCATATTCATAGAGGCCGAATTATTATTGGCTTACTACAGCCAGTGGGATGCAACTTCCAGCCAGGGAGGTCATATAGTGTCAAGGAACATGGCCATTTTGGAGGTACAAACTTAAGGAAGTGTTTGGAGGATTTTAGGAGCCGCATGTCATTGTTTCTTCTTGCTTTTGAAGCTATCTACAGCCACAATATCAATCTGGTATATGTATTTCCAGATTTGAATATTTCATGTATGGAGCTTATTTAATAAATAAAGGTCAGATCTGATTTGCGGCTATATTTTGGTATTTCTCTTCATGGGGTTTTGTTGAAGTATTGTTATTATCTTATTGGTTTGTCATATGCAATTATTGGGTGCAAAAACAAATAAAATTAGACCATAAACAACCCAGAAACACATTGCATGCAAACTGTTTGATATAATACCACAACCAGAAAACACACTAAAACTTAGCTTGTTCCAAGCAAATTTGTTTGGGAACATTACATTGTTTCATTGCTTATTCAGGGTGGTTCATACCCTCACTGAATTTTCGGTTATCTCGATCAATGGTGCTTAGTTTTATACATACAGTAGGCCCTCAGGTTCCGAGCCCATACTCTTTAACCCCCTACTAGGCATGACACTATTCCGTGGATAACTCCTTTTTCACAGTGCTTCCTTATAGTAGGGGCATTAAGAGACAAACCAACACCAACATAGCTCCAGACTCCAGGTCAGTGCGGATCCGTGGGACCTGTTATCCCCTAGCCTAGGGATAACTAAGGAGATAGTGTCTCGAGTCGCACAAGTTCTAGACATGGAGTGCCGAGAGCCGAATGACCTAAGCATGGCCCCTGTTGCCGTCCTTATACACACTTGCAAACGTGGACTAAGTCCAATTCACTTAGTGTGTCTTTGGAGGCACAATGCCTAAGTTCAAGTCCACTGTCACCTCTACTTGAACTTCTTCCGTCTAGGCTTACTCGTAGGGAAGCCAAGGGGGGTAGACCCTAGTTACCATGTAAGTGTTTAACGATTAATTCTAGGAGTGAATTTTAATTGATTAAAGGTTGGGGGAAATCTAGCCTATATGAGAGGCCAATAATGCAAATGCAACCTTCAATGAAAGGCAAGCCGTTTTCCTAAGACAACTAAGACTAGTGCTTAAGGTTGGGCAAGGGGTCAACTAAAAGTTACAAAGGTTTTAAGAAGAAAGACTTTACAAAGTTAACAACTAGATACAAAAGAATTACTTTACAAAACAATTGAATTAGATACAAGTAAATGAAACAACTATCTATACAAAAGAATATAAAGAATGCTAAAGATACAATAAGATACAATTATGAACAAATAAAGGAAACAAACAATCAAGCACTGTTGAATTTAATGCAGCTGCAAGAGCCATTCTCCTGGAGGATGGCAGAAGACCTTAGTTGTAGACTAGGGCCCCCAATACACTCCTGGGGTTCTTGGTCTGGGACCAAACAGTTAGAGCCATGGAAAAGACCTTTGTGAGGGCCCCCAGTAGATGATTGGGGTTCTTGGTTTGGGACCAAGCAGAAAGACCCTTGTGAGGGCCCCCAGTAGATGACTGGGGTTCTTGGTCTGGGACCAAGCAGTTTATGTCCCTAGATATGTCTAGGGCCCCTGGATGTGTTCTAGGGTACCCATGTCTAAGGCATGGGTTGATCCTTGGTCTTGTACCTTGGTGGATAAGACCCCAGATATGTTCTGGGGCAACCTGGTCCTTGATCAGGTAGTTGTTGGTGTGTGATCCACTTCCTCTCTTCCAGGATGGTCCACAGGACCTAGGAGAGATTTTGAAGGAGGGCATGACCACATGAGGGATGTATCCCATATGCAGTGATGATAAAGTTAATTGGTCACCTTGAGAAGTATATGGACATGTGTTGCCACTAAGTAAACCTCTCCTAAAACCCCCACCCTTGGTTTTTGAGCTTGAGTTTGTTTGGGGGTTTGTATTTTTGTTTTAGGGGTTAATATGAAAAATATTTAATTAATGTTTGATTATAACATATTTAATTAATATTTATATTAATTAAAAATGTTATTTTAATTATATTTTTTATTACCCTAACCCTAGCCCAAAAGTATAAATAAGAACCCTCCCCCTTCACTTTTACACACATTCACTTTCTCCTCTCGAAGGCTGGCGGATTGCTCTGAGATTCTGTTACAATTGTAGCCTTCTTTTGACAGAAAATTGCGACCTCCTTTGACAGTCCAGTTTTCACTTCATTTGCTGGTGCATGTTCCTTGTTTTCCTTTGCTGTGTTGATGTTTCTTCTCTTGCTGCTGCCAGGTGTATTCTCTGAGTTAAGGGTTTCTGATTTGAGGCTTCTTGTGCTGTTGCAAAGTGTTAAAGCTGTCGTCCTCTTCTCATTTCTTTACTGTTGCCAGCCGACCCTCTCCTATAGCCAGCGAAACCCTCCTTGAAGTCTGCCATACCCTAGATCTGGGATCTTGAAGGCCGCGACACCCTAGCAAGGTGGCTGAACCTTCCTTACATGTAGTCGTCCCTCCTTCTACTGGCAAATTATATTACATGTGTGAGGGTTTGTTGCTGTGTGGGGTTTTTGGTGTGTTTGTGTGAGGTTTTCCATGGTGGCTCGGCTGTCCTATACTTCTCTTGAGAGAGATTTGACCCTTGAGGCATATCCATGACACATAGACTTATCTGAGCATACTTCAGTGGCTTATTATCTCTCAGGTGTGCTACGCTCTTCTCCTTTATATTGAGGTAAGATTATCAAGAGGTAAGTTAATGCTTTCAGTTCTTTTGCCTTGCTTACATTTAGATCTTTGATTAGCATCACTGTCTAGTTCAGATCTATGGATTGTTCATGTTCAGAAATGTTTATTTACCTACTATTTAGATCTGATTTAGAAACTCTTCTACAGTTTAGATACAGCATAGAACTGCTTCATGGTTTAGATCTAACTACTGGTCATGTTCAGAATTAATTACTAGTTCAGATCTAAGTGATTTACTCACTCAGAAATTGTTTATGGTTATATCTAACTACTGTTCATGTTCATAATTAATTACTAGTTCAGATCTGAGTGTTTTACTCACTCAGAAAGTTTATGGTTTAAATCTAGTTGCTGTACATGTTCAGAATTAATTCCTAAGTTCAAATCTAAACTACCTAGCATACTTAGAATATTTTTTGAAGCTCAGATCTGTGTAAGTTTGATGTGTTCATGCTGATTTTGTCTACAAAAATTTTGAAAATTAAATTCTTGTTTTTTTTACCTAAAACTAACAAGCACTAACTAGATCTAACTTGAAAGAACCATGTACTAACTTGATTTGATTGTGCAGGGAAGGAAAAGATCATTCAAGATAACATTCACCACAACACAAAAATCCAACAAACCCAAACAATGAAGTGCCTCCACAAGATGCACAACTTCAAGGGGTTGTTTCAATGTATTCAACACAACTCAAAGACATATACAAGTACCCAAAAGAAGGCCTCCAAGGGCAAGTGCACAACTTCAAAGTTCACTAGTTAATCATCCACAAATTGCTTAATAAAATGCTGGCTGAAATTAGAGAGCATGAACCATAAAAAGGATTGTGAAATTAAACCAAGGTTAATGTGGATAAATTTTAGGATTAATTAGGTTGGTTAAGTGAAAGCTTGAATCCTAAAACTGTGTGACTTCCTTAAGACTCTCCCTGCTTATACTAAAAGGACTGCTGGGTGCCGAATAAGTAAGGCAAACAAGGCCTTACCCTAGCTCTACAGGTCAATCCGGAAAACAAGAGTACTCAAACAAGGGGGACACCTAGTGCCGTGAGACCATCCCTGATATAGCACCCCAAGTTCTTTCCTCAAATCCCTTTTTTGATGGCAAAGTTTGGACAGTTATTAGGTGCTCTAATTAAACTAGTTTATTGAAGCCCTAAAGATCTAAGGATAAATTGAGCCTTAAAAATTAATTAAGTTAAGTTGAGTGCTTGCAAATGTAAAGTACTTGAAAAGTAAATTACAAGAAAGTTAAGATGCTTGAATGTACAAGTGCTTTGCAAGTAAAGTAAAGTAAATTTGCTTGAACTTGAAAGCAAAGAAAGGATCACAAGATCTTATACAAAATTAAATAGCAAGAACTTGAAAATAGATGAAATGATTGATCTTGAAAGTAAAGCAAATACTTGGAAAGAAAATAATTGCTTGAAAGACACAAGTAAGTTACTATGCCTCCATGTCTTAAGCAAATAAATGAAATGAGCTTCTAAGATCTAAAGACATCACATGAAACTTGAAAGTAGAAGCAAGAAAGTATCAACAGATTGCCTAGCCTTACGATTTAGCATGGTTGGCTAGGCCAAACTCTTTGCTAGGTGTAGGCAACAAATAAAGAATTAAAAAACTTGGAAAGAAACCGATTCTAGCGACACAACCTTGTCTTAAGGACAAGTGGGGCAAACTAGAAATGAAAAGATAATGCTGAAAATAAAACTTATGAACTAGCCTTACGATTTTGCATGGTTGGCTTGGCCAAACTCTTTGCAAGGTGTAGGCAAACTAAGAAAATAAATTGCGGAAATTTTAAATGCTTAAGAAATGCAAGCCCAAGAGACTCTCTTTAGGCTTGCTTACAACTTAAGAGAAGAGAAGAATAAGAGGGTATTCAATACCCTTGCTTGGAGGTAGTTTTCTTAGTGTTTTATGGCCCCAAATGGGCTGCACCTCCTATTTTTTGGTGAAAACCTGCAGAAAATCAGCAAGCAAAAGCTTGTTTGAAATGCTACAAAACCACCAAATATCTTCAAAAAATTTCTGTTAGTGAAAACCAAAAATTTTCAACAATTAGGACAAGCATATAATATGTTGAAAGAGAGCTATTCTATGACAGAAAATGTACCCAAAATGTTAGAGGAAATAGGAAAAGAACATAAATTTTAAGTGGGTGAAGATCTGAAATTTATCCTTTTCAACCCTTAGTAACGTGTAAACACAAGAGATTAAGCTACAAGACAAGTAAGGAGGTGAGTAGATCCAAGAATATCAACAAAATA
Source organism: Picea sitchensis (assembly GCA_010110895.2). Taxonomy (NCBI): domain Eukaryota; kingdom Viridiplantae; phylum Streptophyta; class Pinopsida; order Pinales; family Pinaceae; genus Picea; species Picea sitchensis. Next base: position 77,872 of record SNQJ01S0000791.1, on the reverse strand, counting down.
CTTTACTAAAATTAGGAAATTACTTCACATAAGACCTATTACAATACTACCATAGATCTATCCAAGCAAAATACTTTGCTTGGACAGCCAACACTAAATCTATAAGCAAAAACTCAAAATAACCAAAATACAAGTCACCTCCAATGTAGATCCAAAGCAAAGCACCAAGAAGACTCCCAATGCCAATGTTTTCCCCCAAAGATTTTTTTATTAGAAGTAAGCTTGAGAAAATACTTGCCTCAAGCTTGAGTAAAGAATGAGAGAGCAAGAAAGAATGAGAGAGAAGAGTGGGAGAGATAGGAGAAGGAGAGGAGAGGAGAAATTTGGGTAGAGTAACCTTGCAGTGAGAATAGATGTCAAATGAGGGAGGGGAGGCCTTTATTTATATTTGGGAGCCATGAGTTACCCTTCTTGGATGAGTTACAAGTGTCACACATCCAAGAGAAATAGACAAAGTCAAGGAAAAGTCACTTTTAGGGTTTTGGCAAGTTAGGGTTTGAGGGTTGAGTGAGGAAAGGGGGAAAACACCTTTTCCTATGGTCAAACATTAAGTTAGACACCAAGGAGGGCGAATTTAGGGTTTAGGTGGCTTTTATCACTTAAACATTTTAATTCCCACATGTCAAATAGCTAGGGAACGCCACTTTAAGTTGTTGGTTAAGAAAGGGGGGGTCTTTTAAGTGGAAAATTACTTTTCCAACTTAAGAAAAAGGTTAGGAAACCTTTCCCACTCTCTCTCAAACTTTTTTGCTTCATTATTACAAAACAATGACATTTTGACTTTGTCAATTAAGCAATTAAATTGCTAACTCTAGACTGACTTGGACTCCTCATGGACAAACACCTAGCAAAACTTGTCCAATTGAGTTGAAACTTGGTCCAAGGGTGTAGGGGGTCTTATTCCATTTCTTTTGAGCACAAATACCCGTATCAAAATCCCAAGGACCTAGTTTTTACAACTTTTATTAAAAATTAATTAAAATTACCATTAAATGGATAATTAAAAAAAATAAAAAAATACTTTAGACTCGGCGAAATTCCGCAAGACTCTAGGAGATGTCTAGCATGGTTATTTACAATATTCCTAGACACTAGCTACCATAGGGCTCGACCATTAGAACACCTTTCACCACTTTAGAGAATTATTGTGGGAGTGAAAAACTCAAGAGCAATTAAAAAGGCTGGTTAGGCCAAATTAATTACCCAACTCAAAAAAAACACTTGATGAAAGGACTTCCCTAAGGATAAAGCCCTAGGCAACTAACCTACAATATGATCCATGCAGACCCATTACATTATTACCCCACGCAAGGGAGTGGAAATTCCAATTACAAAAAGATGTGCTGAGGCCAAAAATGTAGTTTATAGAACCAGTAAGTCTTCAAACTTAGCTGCACCATCAGGAACATCGCTTCATGGCACATGGAGTTGACCCCCTAGTTGAAATAGGTGGTCAACAGCCCCAAAAGGTTAACATTATAGATCTGAGAGGTTCTTTGCATCCAATTTATAACCAAGGAAGAGTCACCATAAATCTGAATCTGTGTTACATCCCTTTCCAGAGCAAATTTAATCAGAAATCTCGGAGCCATAAATTCTGCATAATTATTTGATCCTGACCCCAGCCCTTCTGTAAACTTTAACTGTGAGCATCAGAAATGACGTCAATACCTCCAGCACTATTAAATTCAGTGGGCCCTGCATAGCTCCATCAAAGAAGCCCCATGCCTGGGATCTGTCAATCATCAGCTCACTCACCTGATGAGGAATCCTCTGTTTAACTGGCATTCTACAAAAATAAAATTTTATTTTGATTTGGACGTCAATAATCTTATAGCAAGAAAAATAACGATTCTCTGATTTTGAATACCAATTTCCAAATTGTGTAGTTTCCGATTGAATCATTGGTTTTTCTGCATTAATTGTTTGTTCATTTTTTTATTATTGTATATTTGATTTATTTATTTATATTTTTTCATTTTTTTTCTGGATATCCTTGAGACACGTTCCCACATCCCCATGTGCCTGTCCTTGAAACTTTTATGATATAAGCATCTAACATACAACATGAGGATAAGGACTAGAATTTCATTCCTTTTGGAACTGTTCAGTAGATGTTTAATAAGATTACAAAAGTGTGGCTGCAAAAGATTGCAGAAATCTTGATCTATGCCCTATGTTTATGGAGTGGATAGTAATTGTCTTCAAAGAGATAGCTTTCATATAATTCTATTACTTGAGGGTAGTTATTGAAACATAAAAGCTGATATTAACTGTCTTCAAAGAGAGAGATTTCATATGAAGTTATTAGTTGATGCTAGGTATTGAAACATAGAAAGCTTTGGCATGGATGTGGCATGTTGTTAATGCCATTGAGAAGGTTTCTTTCTGATGTTAATTTTGTTTGTTCTCTCTCTTCCTTTTGATAACATTTAATGGAAATGATAAGTTATAGCATGTCAATGATCTGTCAAAAAATCTAAACGTTGTTTCCCTGAAACTGAATAAAATTTGTGACTTGTATTTTAAGGATTAAGCCTTGCATTAACATTTGAATTTTTCTTTTGACTCCAGTGAATGGGATGCAGCTAGTAACAGAGCTTGAACATGACCTACAAGTAGCAAATGTCATCTGTAAGGTGAGTTCTATGTACCACTATAAACATATCTCTTTTATCACTTTTTTATGATATCCGTTTACAATTGGTAATTTGTGATACTGTTTTTACAGAATGGACGGAGGCACCTATCTTCATCTATGCATGAGGTTTCGCGAGATCTCGTCATAACTTCCAATGCAAAGAAAAAACAATTTTATTTGGTAACTTTTGTTTCAGGAATATCTCAATCTTTCCAGCTTTCTTAAAATTGACCATGATATTGTTCTTCTAGCAATAAATGTTGTTTGTGTAACTGAAAATATATGTAACTGGGGGCATAATTATGTCCAATTAGAATGTAGTTCGTCAACTATTAGTTATATCTTTTGTGCTTAGTTATGCCTATATGATATACCATTGGACTTTGTTACTGTTTATTGAATTTGATGCTTATGTTGAGGATATAGTATAATTTTCTGTGAATGTAATTGTTGCATAATTTCCCTTACAAGGTTGTGATATTGTGCAGAAGGAAAATTAAAATGAGCAAAGTTCACTTACAAGTCTTAAGTAAGGGATCTACCATGCGTGTGTTATGGAAGTGATTTGGAGCTAGACTCATGACAAAGACTAACAATGAAATTTGTAAACTGTAATGTCAAGAATATGTTATAAGAACAAGGGGGGCCATAACCCTACAAAGTAGCAATATAGTAGCAAGGACACGTCTTCCTCTACAAAATGTTTGAAATATTATATTACTAGCATACAGATACTAATGCAAATATAGATATGGGGTTGGATATGGATACTCAAGTTTAAAAAAAAATATTGGATACGATATCCTTGGAAACAGCATATAATAGAAGTAAATCTAATATATTGAATATATGTCAAATGATTGTTTTGAAGTATGATACTTAGTCTGATTCAGATTACATGGAGAAGTAGAGTTAGTTCTCAAAGTAATCCTACATAACTCACAAAAATGGATTTTCATGCATGAGCCCTTTGGCAGTTTTGTGTGGTTTTAAGTTACTTGCAAAATTGGAAAATCACAGTCAAATTAAAGATCAAGTACATAGACGATAGACAATAGGGCTTACCTAATATCTCATTATTACCACATAATAGATGCTACGATGGTCATTTTTGCAATATCTTTTTAAATATAAGAACTTTTTATAAACATATGCTATAATGGTCACAATTGTGATTTTATCTTGAGCTTACCTTTATGTAATTTAATCAATTGATGGTGATTCGATAGTTAATAATGTTAAATTTCAGCAACCCAACATTTGACAATTTATTTCCTAGCAAATACCTTGCTGTAATAAACTTATTACACAGATTTACTGAATAAAAAACATGGCTGAGTTTTAACGATTTACAGAAATAAAGCAGCGGAAGCAAAACAGGGAACCAAACACATTTGCACACGTATTTTTTGGGTAAATACCCTTGGAAAAACCCCCAAGGGAAAACCAATACTGTGATGATTTTGTTATTATAAAATCCAGGTTTCCATCTTGGGATAATGGCCCACCCGAGGAATACAAGACAACAAGAATAGCCTATCACACCTCAAGATCTGTCCTTTGATCTTGCTGGCAGCTTCTTCCTTTGCTGACCATTGTTCCCTTTCTCGGACCATGCCCCTGCACACTTGGATGAAACTCGTTCTCCTCCCAATCAATGAGATATCACTATCTCACTCTGTGTGTGTTTCCTTCTCTCACATTCGCTGCCTTTTATACTGTTGATTTTACACTAAATCCAAAACCTTAGATCTCCAAGGTGATATATGGCTGAGATTAGATCTCACCAACCCTTTAGATCAATGGCTAGGATTTAATTTAATTCACTAATGCCAAAAACTTAGGCTTTTAATTAAATTAAACTCAATTAATTATAAAAAGGTATTCACTTTAATAATTACTTTAATAAAGTGAATTTCCTAAGTCTTGAGAGGTATTAAGGACGATTTCGACATGTTAAACACAAAACCAATGTGGAAGTATCTGTCCGATGCTACAAACATCAATACTACCATGGACACTCATTTTGTATAACCACACTTATGATACCGCTATATATATATATTTTTCTTGGTTTTAACTAGACCCAGGGCTTAACCTTGTCGGATATTTCACTACTTTAGGTTTCTTTCTTTATGCTACTCTCAACATTATCTAGGAGATGCGTTTGCACTCCCACATTATACCCGTACTTGTTGTAATCTTCAGTCCCATTGACCTACTTTTGTGGGCATTTGTTGGACATTAATAAAATTATCTTACCTCTTAGTGAGGAAGATACTTCTCAAAGAGCCACCCGGAACTGGTTTTCCCTCCGACCCTGGCACAATGTCACACACATCATCCTATGCTAAGGCCTCCTGCTGCTCCTACTGTACATTGAGGGAGAGCAGGCCTTCGACGAAGTTTCCAAACATATTAGTGCCTTGGAGTTTGGAAACTTGGTCGAAGGTCTTCTCTCTCTCAATGTGCTCCTAGTAGCCTCCTCCTGCTCCTGAGCATCCATCAATGTCATCTAATACCAACTGGATCTCTTGACAGAACTGGAAGGGGCTAACTCCCTCTTCCCATCCAAAGGTTGAATCCTCACACTAGAAGTCTGTCAACTCTGCTCACCCTTCAGAGCCTCATGCTCGTTGTCTTCTGTCACTAACATCGATCCATGATCCAAGATCCCCTTGGATCCACCTATAGGCTTGCCCTGCAACTTGTATAACTTTCCCTCTCTGACACCAATGCTCACTGCTGTGTCAGGGCTAGAACCCTCTGAATGTAGGAATACTTGTTTGTCCTAGAACAAGACTGCAAAACCCTTGTCCTCCAGAGCTGAGATTGAGAGAAAATTCATCTTTAGCTCTGGGATACACAACACATTTGCCACCTCCAGAGAACCTCTTGACTCCAGCATGAATCTAATTGTTGCAAATCCCTCTACAACACACTTGGCATTGGTGCCAAGCTCCACATGCAGATCTGAGTCCATCTTTGACAAAATGGTGAACAACCCATGTGTCTCTGTTATGTAACAAGAAACCCCACTATGCACGAACCAGGCACTACCGGAAACTGTGCCAGAAAGACAAGAGACTAACAAGAAATCCTTCTCGAACTTCTCAGCAAACGCCTTGACTTGAGTTTCTGTAGATGCTGCTACCTGCTAAGACTTACCCTTCCCTTTCTTCCATTCAGGACACTATGAAGCATAGTGACCACTCTTGTGGCACACACAACATTTCACTTGCTCAGATCTTTCTTCTTTCCAGCCTGTGGATTTGACTCTCCACTCGTATTCCCCTTACTCTTTCTTGCCCGAGTAGCAAGAGCTAGATTCTCATCATCACCAACCTGTTGTCTTGCTAGAGATTCCTCCCGAATCTCCTGCTTGATGAAATCATCCCATAGCTTATGAAACTTGGGAAGTGTCTCTCGTTTCACAATGCCTTTGATGAATGTGGTGCATGGCTTAGAGAAACCATTCAAGGCCGTCCTTGCTAACTCTTCATCTGTCATGACTTTCCCAACAATTGCCAACTGATCACGTACCTAAGTGATCTTGGTGAGATAATTGGTCACTGTATCTGATCTGGTCATCTTGGTGTCTCTAAGCTTTTCCCTCAACACCATCTTCCTATTTGCATTACTGCTCTGGAAAAGATTCGTCAGAGTTGCAAACATTTCCCTGGATGACTTCTTCTCAAATAGGTGAGGAATAAAATGATCCTTCATTGCATTTGAGATGATCCTCCTGGCTTTCATGTCCTTCAACTCATGGGCGTCCAAGTCCTTTGGATTCGTCTATGTGGTGACGATTTTGTTAGCAAAATACCACAAGCCATTCTCCATGAGAATCAATGTGACCCTCTCATTCCAAGGTATGAAGTTCGATGCACTCTTCAGCCCATCCTCAAACCTCAAAACCACTGCGACCATCTCCAAATCATAACTTTCACGAGAAATACAAATTGCTGAAAAATGTGCCTTGTCTTTTAGGTAAGGTAAACTGAAGAATTTTGTGCTTATTCCTTCAAGCACAAAACTAATCCGATCCTTTCTGGCTACTCGGGTCCTTATCCAAAATTCTGCTGCCCGTTGCCCGGACCTTCTGCCTGTGCCCTCTGCAGTTTCCCTGAGTCTCCTACGGTTGTTTGACAATCTCTGCGGCTGCTTGCGGCCCGTGCCCTGGCGGTTGCTGTTGCAGAAGTTCGCTGCTGCTCCTTTCACCCTGCGACTGCCTTGCGTTGCGGCTGCCTCCTCTTGCAGCCTGTGAACCTCCAACATCGGCGACTATGGATGTGGCTGTGGCGACAGCCCTGTGGTTCTCTCGCCTTCTCTGCATCCTCTCTCACCTCACCACCACCGGGGATCCCTCAGCACACGCCCCCTGCCTGCTACTTTGCGTACCCTCTGCTGCGCCTGCTCACTCTACTGTAGCTTGCACTTGCGGTCTGTATGGTTGTACGATTGCTGCCTCCCTTTTTAAAATTTTTTTCTCTCTGTTTCCGCCTTTATACACACCTGGGTAACGTGGAAGAAATCTTCAATTCACTTGGTGTGTCCTTGGGGGCAAGTTAGAGTTAAGGTGCTATCACCTAATCCTCAACTCCTCTGTCTAGGCCAACTCCTAGCGAAGCCAAGGGGAGTAGTCCCTAAAGAAAATAATCTATGGCTTGAACTAATCTAAGTACAAGAAATAAATCTAGGAGTTTATTACAAAAGACGATATGTAAACTAAATCTACTCTAAGAGCATATATCAATCAACCACCACAATCATATATACATAAATAAGTACTTGCCTAAAAGGATACTTAAGATAACAAGATGCAAGTAAATAAGGAAATACTTCAAGATTAAATACAAGTGCATGAGAAATAAAAGTACTTGAAGAAAATGGCTTTGTATAGTGTGAAATGAGACCAGTGCCTTAAAAGTATTGTAGGCAATTGTTGAACGCATGTTTTATTAAATTGTCTTTTAAAGGTAGATTAATGAGATTGTGAAAGTAAAACAAGCTAAACTAAATTTGGCCTTTAGAGAGGTTATCCCTTTAGCTCAAAGATTTGCTGAGAACTTGCCGAAACCCAATGGTTTCACCAACAAGTCCACTAGAGGTGTTGTAGGTCCAACAGTAAGGGGAACAAACCTGATGTATTCAGTGAAACTTCACACACTCCCCCTAGGAGGTTCTTTGAACCAAACAATCGTCCTCTTTTGAGATTGTCCTATTATTGCTACTCCACATTGACCAACTCGACGTGTATGGAACTTACTCCCAGAAGATTGAGACAAACTCGCAACTGGAAGGGTCAGGAACAACATCGGGAGTTGAGGGGATGGTTTATTTTTGTTGATGATTGCAGCTTCATGAGACATTCTCCAGGTCGTTCTTCTCTGGACTGAGTTGAGACGATCTGTGAGAACGCCCATGTGATGGATGTGTCATAATCCTCTGGATTGAGTTGAGACGATCTGTGAGAACGCCCATGTGATGGATGTGTCATAATCCTCTGGACTGAGTTGAGATGACGTGTGTGGCCTCTTGTCGTGCTCCTCTGGACTGAGTTGAGACGACTTGAGATGGTCTCCTGTCAGACTCCTATGGACTTAGTTGAGTCGACTTGAGATGGTTCTCTAGATAGTACTTCTATGGACTTAGTTGAGTTGATCTGTTGAGAGTGATGTCCCTGCGGCTGAGCACAGGTGGATGTGTCCCTAGTGGCAGAGCACTAGAGGATGTGTGGATCCCTTGCTATATTGTCTAAGACTAAGATTATTGTGTAACCCTAATTTGTATTGTAAAGGGTACAAGTCAGCCCCACCATGTAAAGATAATTAATATTGTGTAAAGATTAATTATATTATTAAGTTGTACAAGTTGGCCCTATTGTGCCAATAGACACTTCTATTCATTGAGTTGGGACTTGTATATATTAAAGAGATAGATCCCCATTGTGGATCATCTCTCTCATTCACAAAACGCATGGTCTGAATTTGGAGGACTGAAGTGCGCACTCTTTTCTAGGTACCATCTTTCTCAGTCACAGAAGCACCCTCTTGTGTGCTCTAGGGTTTGTGGTGTGGAGGATCTTCTCTCGGCAATATAGCAAAGGATTGCTGGGTTTTTCCCTTGGTTGAGAAGGGTTTTCCCAGGATAATTTCTGGTGTCTTGTGCATGGTTATTCTTCTTGTGATCTTGGTTTACTGCAGCTAGTGTATTGTTGCTGCAGTGTTTATGGTTCAAATTAATGCTAAAACAGAAATAAACTACATGCTTGAGCTAATGATAAAAAAATCAACATGGTATCAGAGCAGTGTTCTTGAAGATGACTTTTTGCACAATAAATGAAGACAGGCCGTGGAACTTTAAAGGCTGCTAGACCCCTGCCGTTGGTGTAAGGAAAGGGACGGATCCTTGTGGTGAAGGTTAAAACTTAAGACTGGCCGCAGGCCTATTAGCCTTGGCTGAGCCTTGATTAGGGTCTTAAAAGGAGACCGCAACATGGAGAAATCTCTAAGGCTGCTGCAGCTAGGATCCCTAACCGCAGACTTAACCACGGACTTAAGACCGAGTTTTTGTGGCAGATCTGAGGCTATGACAGCAATAGATCTGGGGCAGTCCTGTGGTGTTTTTGAGGCATTCTCGGTGGTGGATCTGAGGCAGCTCTGTGGCAGGTCTGAGGCTAGTCTCAGGTGAACAAAGCCAAAATCTGAAGTGAACTCCAGGCTTGTTCTGAGGCTCATTCCTTGACAGAGATAAGGGAAAATCTGAGATTTTCTGAAGGCCAAATTTGTGACAGTCCTCTATGACAAATCTGTAGCAGCATTAAGTGAATCCGAGGTCAGTCCTTATAACAATTTTTGAAGCAGATCTAAAAACAGTTTTGTGACAGAATTTGGGCCTGTTCTATGGCTGTTTTTGAACAAGTAATAAGGCAGATTTTAAGGTCTGTTCTGAGGCCTATTCTGTGGCAGAATTAAGGCTATCTTTTAGAGAAAATTTCAGAAGTTAAGGACTTCTCTTCTTGGCACAAAACTCTAGAATTTAAAGGCTGTCTACAGGAAGTTTACCAGCCAAGTTCTAAATCTGAGTTTGAAAGACATTTTCGTTTCGAGGTAAATTTCTGAAAATTTGTTTCAAGAAAGAAAACTGAAGGAAAATTGCTCAAAACCACAACACCAACCCCCCTAGGGGGAAACAAAAAGTGAGGTCTTCCTTGGCTCACTTATTTTATTAACTCGGTTACAATGGTCTCTTGGAGAGACTTGGGATCTCTTTAAATGAGATGTGGATCCTTATAATGATGGATCAATGTTTTTACAATTTACAAAAAAACTGTATGAAGGTATAGGATGCTTTTTGAAGTCCCAAACGCTCCTAATCCGCCAAATTTTGGCAGAATCTCCCCTTGTTTATTCAATAACCTGCACAAAACAGAAAACAAAAGAGTGCAACAGATGGCCAGAAACACTTTAAGAGTATCTTTGGTTATTAGTAGAAAACCCAAAATATTTCTAAGTAAAAATCTATGATAAACTAGCAAAAAAGAAGTCTAAACTAGCTAAGAAAAGAACTTTTTCTTGATGATATTATTCCTGTCCCAAAACAGAAAGTAATGTCAACAAAGCTGCTCAAATTTGGAATTTAAACTCGTTAGATTGAAACTACCTTTAGCCTTAAAATATTTCTTCAAAAAAATGCCAAAAGATAGAAATTAACAAGTTAGATGAAATGAATAATTCTTTTGCAAAAACAAGATCTAAACTACTTGCTTTTTATGCATACAAAGTAATTAATGAATTCAACTTTAAAACAATAATCTTTTACTTTGTGTGTGTTTAAAGTAACCCCAGAACATAAATTTTAGAAAGTGAGAAAGAGAGGAAGAGAAATGCTTGAACTTTCTTGGAATCTTAGGCAAATGGAGTCTTGTTGATGGATCAAAGAGGGACTATGTATTTCTTTTGGATCTTGAAGACAAAGGTAGGTGCAACCTGTTGATATTATGGTAGTTGCAGGAGGTATTAACCTCCACGTGTAACCCTGACAAGAATAGAATATTTCGGGAATAAAGAAGAAACCCTAAAGCATTGGACATAACCCTGGAAGACAAGTCGGTTGAAGAAAATATTTAATATTGAGTTTTTATCCTCCAGAATGAGAAGTCGGCCCAGACAGCTAAGGAGGAGCAATATAAATACAAGATGCCAGATCTCATTTGGAACACACAACTCGCAACTGCAGAATTGTAAGAGTGTGCACTGCAGAAACTGAGTAAGTGCGCAAGTCTAGAGAGTAGATGCAACTGCAGCTACTGCAACCTGTATTCTCGGTTTAGGCTTGGACTTTCTATTGGTTATGGTTTGGACTTTCTACCTTGTGTGCTAGATCTGGAAAGAGGTACGCTACATTGATCGGCTATTAGGCCTAGGGTTTGCTTTCAGAATTATTCTCTGTCAAGGTTAAGGTGCTCAGGGGTGGCTTCAACCTATGGTTGGGTGACAATATTGCTATATTGTCTATGGTTAAACGAGCACACCTATTATTTCTAACAGGTTATGGGCTCACACTATCTTCGGACAGTTTAACCACTGGAAGATAGATTGGGAGGATTTGCTCAATTACAGTTGCAGTTGCAGTTGCAGTCAAAGTTTTTGCTGAAGCAACAAAACCCTAACCCTCGTGTTGAGGCACCTTAAGTGACGAGATTGACCTAATTTCTGGATAGCCTAGTGCGCCCTAACCTAGCGCACCTCTTGGTATTCTCAACAAGCTAAGACGTCAAGTTTGAGTTTTTTGTCAAAGTCAAAGGTTGACCAAGTCAAAGCAGTCATGACTTAGTCTATGAAGTCAGAAAACAAGTTAGAAGGGGCTTCTAACTTCAGATCATGGAAGACAAGGATTGACTTCATCCTTGCCAAGAATAAAGAGTTGGATATCATGAAAGGAAAGATCGTGGAACCACAATTTGAAGAAGGAAAAGAGAAGGAACCTTAGAACGTTGCAATTAAGGAGAAGTTCAAGGACAATGACATCAATGCCATAAGTATCATAGTGGACTATGTAAAAGACCACTTGATACCCTACATCTCTCATCTTGACTCATCTAAGACGATGTACGATGCCCTAACTAATCTCTTCTCAGTCATAAACATTGGACAAGTAATGAGTCTAAAGAATGAGCTTCGTGACATGAAAATGAATGATGATGAAAGCATAACATCATACTTTGTGAGAGTCTCTCAGTTAAGAGATCAACTACAAGCTATTGAAGAAATCATTTCAGAGAAGGAACTGGTAAATATAGTACTCAATGGTCTTCCC
>SNQJ01S0000791.1:46831-65860 GCA_010110895.2 Picea sitchensis | reverse complement strand
CTCAATGGTCTTCCCAAGACATGGGATGCATTTGCCGCAAGCATGAACACAAGGAAGGAGTATCCCACATTTGAAGAACTTTGGACTTGCTGTGCACAAGAAGAATCACGGATTAATGCAAAAGATAAATCCCAAAATAAATATGATGATCAAACTTTCACAACAAAGTTCAAGAATTTCAGGAATAAGAAGAAGTTTGGCTCAAGGAAGAAACCAAATCAAGAAAATGATATGTCAAAAATACAATGCTTCAACTGTCGAAAATATGGTTACTATAGGAACTGTTGCCGCCTTATACACACCTGGGAGACGTGGAAGAAATCTTCAATCCACTCGGTGTGTTTTTGGGGGCAAGTCTCAAGTCAAGGTGCTGTCACCTGATCCTCGACTCCTCCGTCTAGGCCAACTCCTAGCGAAGCCAAGGGGGGAAGTCCCTAACAAATATACTAAGGCTTTGGAATGAGCTAAGTACAAAAAATGAAATCTAGGAGTTTATTATTCTTTTAAACAATCAACCATAAACTGATAAAACATGAAGTAAACATTCACCACGATATATAATCAATAAGCGTATACTTGCATCAAAAGGAGACTGAGAAACAACTGTTAGATGCAAGTTTCATTTACATTAAATAGATAACCAAATTGAAAATGAAGCCTGTGGCTTTGCTGAATGTGAGAATTGAGACCAGTGTCTTAAAAAGTGAATCATGGGCAATGTAGTTCGCGTGTTTTATTAGGATAAATCGATGTTTAGTTAATGAAATGGTTTGGGCCTCCTTAGAGGTTAGCTCTTTGTTTGGAAACTTGCAGAGAGCTTTACTGAAACCCAATGGTCTCACTAGTAAAACTCACTCAAAGTGTTGGATGTCCAAAACGGGTGAGAAGCCAAGTCCCGAGAGGGCCCGTCTTTCTTCGCAGGTCACTTCAAGGCGTTTTCCTGTGCATTAAGCTAACTACTTTAGAGATTGTCCTAATTAAACTATCAACCACTGACCAACACAGCGTGTATGAAACTTACTTCCAGCAGATCGAGACTAGCTCGCAACTGAAAGGGTCAGGAACCGCACTGTGAGTTGAGGGGAATTTGTTTATTTCAAGCAAGAAAATAAATAATTGAATTGAAATGTGAGACTAATTACTAATCCACACTGACCAGGCCTCTTGCGAGGAGCTGAGGGGATGGTTTATTTTCCAAATTGAAATTGCGGAAAATAAAGCTAATCTAGCAATTAGTGTTCTACTTTGCAAAAAAGGGAAAAACTAATCTAACTGATTGCAGTACTTTGTGATGGATTAAATGATTACTTTAGCTTACTTTAATTATGAAAAATCAAATCTAAGCTAAAAATTGCGAAAAATTGATACCACCACCGAAAACACTGTTCCCCCAGGGGAATGAAAAGCGAGAGCTTGCAGTCCCACTAATTTTATTAAAGATCTTGCACGAGACTTTATGGAAGTGACTTGTGACCATTCATTAGGGGTGTCACAAGTCTTTACAATGTTTTTACAAAAGTTTATTGAGTAAAAGGGTGCTCCCAGGGGTCTCAGATGCTCCTAATCTGCCCAAAACGGACAGAATTTCCTCCTATCTATTCGTCAACCTGCACAAAACAGCTAACAAACAATAACAAAAGATGCCCAAAAACACTTTGGAAGTGTCTTGGGTTCTTAGTAGCAATCTACAAAATTTTCTGAGTTAAATTTTACAAAATTCGGCAAAAGGGAACTAAGAAACTCAAGCTAGAAAGCTAGTTTCCTTAGGGTCTTTTGTGGATGTTCTAAAACATAAAGTTTAGAGCACTTAGATGCTAGATAGAATAATTGAAACACATGGAAAATTATTAGCCTTTAACCCTTTTAAAAAATTCAGAAAATTTTAGAGCAAAAGGACTATCTTCCTATGCTAGATCTAGATTCTTAAGATAACAATTTTAAGAAAAGAAATCAGATCTAAGCTATCACTTGCATGCATGAAAGAACTTATGATTTAGATACATAAACTAGATCTAAACATGCTAGCATATATATATAAAGTAACCAATGAATTTTGCTTTTAAGAGGAGAAAGAGAACAAGTTTGTGCTTGGAAATTGTTGGGCAATGGAGTTCCTCTTGATGAATTGTAGAGGTATCTTCTTCAAAGGACTTGGATGAGAGGAAGAGTCAAGCTAGATCATCCACTTTTCCAAGTTGAGGCATCAATCACTTCGGTTGCTTACAAAGAGAGGGTTAGAATATGGTATCACCTACAAGAGAGATCTTACAACACAATATGTTAAACCAAACAAATATTGCATCTAAAATCACTCAAGTACATAAATAGCAAGATAACTAATCAAACTAGCTTAACAATCTTACCCTATTGAGTAATAGTACTCCTATAAGGCCACATTAACCAAAATATAAAAGCAATAAGCAATAAAATGATATCACCTCATACACATAAGCATCCACACACTTGGCCAATCCACCAATTTGACCTCCAAAGTCTTCTTTTTATTCCAATATGAGAAAGAGTGTTACAATAGCAATGATACACAAGCAATTTCTTCCAAGGCTCCAACTAACTCACAATAAGGGAGAATGCCTTGCTTTATACAATTTTGGGTGGAGATCCCAATGAGGAGGGCACACCATGTGGAGAGGGAGGGCGCACCAAGTGGTAGAGGAGGGAAGCCAAGTGTTGGGAGATGGCTGCCACCTCTCCCTTTATCTCAAATCATGACATGTGTGGAAAGGTGGGAGTGTCAGGGTGCGCCACCTCTCAAGAGGTTGGCTGCCCCATATGGGAGTGCGCCACCTCTCAAGAGGGGCGCACCTCTTCCTTGGCACATGCTAAAAAATCAAACAAATATATGCCCACTTTATTGCTTTGACCTTTGAACCTCATCCCCCACTTTATTGCTTTGACCTTTGAACCTCATCCTCTTGCTGCCACATAGCCTTTAGAGGCTTTATTTTGTCTCCAACATGCAAACATGTTTCGATTTTTGCATATGCTGATTTTTGATTTTGCCTTTGACTTTTGGTTTGTGGGAGAAAATGACTTTAAGTGATTAAAATCATTATTTTGCCTAGACATAAGCACTTAGGTAATATGGGTGTTCTAGGTCCAAAATGAGCATCCCCATGGCCTATTAAGTCCCTAGTACCACTTTTTAATACATCTTTTATTTTTTAATTAAAAATTGCCGGACCGCAATTTTACCCACCTAAAAATTAAAAAATCCTAAGGGGACTTAGTACATTCCATAAGATTCTAGGAGAATGTTTAGCGGTAACATACATTAGACACTAGGTTTAGATCCATGCCTGCCAACCATGGGCATATAATCCATCTCTGGAGGGATTGAGTGAAAACTCATAAATTATAAAATTGCCTGAAAACGCAAAATATATTCAAGTAGGCAAAAATTACCTGAAAGTATAATTCATGCTTAGGACTTAAGGTGGTTAAGACCTTTTACAAGTTCATCATGCAACATCTTCTTATTACAATTTTTATGGAAATGAAAAAACAGGTGGTCTTTATGATCTACCAACTTCGACCCCTTAATTTTGAACAACAATGTTCAAACTCTGGCGGCTCGCTGGAAGTCCATCCAGTGCAACTTTGATGGATGTCAGAACCATCATTGTCCGAAGTTAAAGAAAAGGAAGAAAACAAACAAAGCGTCAGTTGTCAAAGAAAGGGAACAAACGGTTATCATTAATACGAAAAGATGAAGTACTTTGACAACTCTTTGGTAACAATTCCCAGGAAGCTATTATATAAGTAACAACTACCGTGATAAGCCAAAATCATAATCAAACTTGAAGAGACCCGTAAGAAGTCAAAACAGAAGAAGTCAACAATCAAGAGGAAATTAGAAAAAGACTCATGACACTTCTTTGCGCATACAACAAGGATGCAAAAAGAAGCATGGAATCTCTTAGACGGAGGGAGACAGATTACAGAATCTAAAAGAAGAGCATGCATTCATGCATGAAGCAAGGATTAGGAGGGAGCTTAATCCTAACAATATGATCCATTGAGGATTATGAAGTATCTATCCATGTTCCCATTGAAAAGTAGTAACCATGAAAAACAACACGCAGTTCAAATGGACTTAGAAGAAGTCTTCTTCAAAAGAAGCCTTAAAGTATCCTTTTTGGTTGTCCATCTACATCCATGATCCTATGATGAAAGGAAGAAATTGAATCTTCGGCATGGAATCTATATAAAACGCCATGGACCCAAGAGCTAAAGAGAAACATGAGGGAAGAACATGAAGATTCCAAGAGAGAAAGAAAAGCCAAACAACCGCCATTATACCGAGAATCACAAGACTACTCAAATTTGGTTTGAACCCACCAGAAGCCATCAAGCAAGAAATGGAAGTTATGATGAAGAACAATATGGCGTAAGAAATTGTGGAAAAGGATTATGAATGGAAGCATTGGGAGATTTAGAATTAGAGGTTCTTCCAGAAGGAGTAGAAGACTATGATAATAGCTTGTTCAGAACCCGATATACTTCTATTTGAGCCATTATATCTCTTGCAAGATCCATGGATTGAAGTTTACATCATTTGGTTGTAAAAGACTATTCTCCCCAATAGAGCATTTGAGGAAGAAGCTTATGTAAAGTAATCTCAAGTTTTTGAGGTATACCGAAAGAGATCCATGCATGTGATATAAGAAGACCTTGTATGGATTCAAACACCCTGATGAAGAGTATCTCATACACAATGTATACGGTGAAAAATTTCTATGATAGAGACAAATAAGACAAAATGGTTACTCAGTAGTCCGGGATGATGGATTGTTAATCCACGGCAAACTCTCATGATGACAAAAAAAAGTGGTAATTTTGATATGTTTCATTTTGAGCCTTGCCACAATATCATGATCTAGCAGCGAATAGAAGTGTTGAATTTAACCATGATATATATTATATCGATCGAAAGCTACTTTAAGCCCTTCTGAGAAAACCAGTTGTTCCATAACGCAGTAATTCAAAGTAAATTGAGATCAAGCATTATTGTCCGGTGATGAAGTCTAGAAAGAGAAGTGGTTCTCTAATATATCTCCATGGATGATCAAATAGAAGATATTTTGGTAAAACATCTGTCCAAGATGAAAATCGGTAAGTCGGGATCGGTGGAGACGCATTTCATTGAAAAGGAAGAGATTACTCTGTGCTTGGGAGGGATCAATCGATGTGTTATTGATTTATGGACAATCATTTATGGACAGTCATTCTTTTGAAGTTCACAAGCAGAGCAAGCCGAAAAATGGTCCGCTTTGGAGGTTGGTGCAGATAATCATTTTCTTAGGAAATAGTTCGGACAATCATTCCTAGGGTAGACTAATTCTCTCTAGGTTGCATTATGTTTAGTGTCGTATGAATGGCCCAAAGAGGTGAATGGTCCAAGTTCAAAATCAGGGACATGCATTCCTTAGGTAGACCTATCTTCCAAAGCTGCACCTTGCGATTAGTGCCGAGGAAATGGTCTTCATTTAGGTGAATGGTCCGTGCCAAAAATTAGGGACAATTATTTTCTATGCTTAAGAAGAATAGTCCAGAGAGCTCATCACGATGCTTTAATTCTCCGGGCGATACTCTTCCAAATCTCACGACAGGAGTGGAAGAACGGCCTAGATGACCTGAAATTTATATCATGATATTGTTTTGTATGTGTTGGATATCGGGATGATATGATTTCTATGGAGACTCCAGATTCTCGACAATAGATGTATGCTATTGTGTTGGATGTGATGTTCCACCTGGTTGTGACTATGTGTCACCGACATAGCCGGTGTTGGTTTTGGTGCGGTTGTACCACCGGATAGTAGTTGTGTAATTACTATGGATAGACACAAGAGGTTCTATTGAATGACATTGTTCATTACTACGCAAACTATCGGGCAGTGTTGAAATGATTATATATCGTGATACTGGTGGATAGACATTCAACAGGCGGAAAATGGTCCAGACATTTATTCTTCTGACGATGTTCTCGATTAGAAGAATAGTCCTTTGGTAGCCCATGATGCGGCTTCCAACATCCGTTGGAATAGTTATTCTAGGACATATGTCCGGATTAGAAGAATGGTTCTGTATCACTCTATGGAGTGAGGACTATTCAAGATCATGCCCG
Source organism: Picea sitchensis (assembly GCA_010110895.2). Classification (NCBI taxonomy): domain Eukaryota; kingdom Viridiplantae; phylum Streptophyta; class Pinopsida; order Pinales; family Pinaceae; genus Picea; species Picea sitchensis. The sequence goes on along the minus strand of SNQJ01S0000791.1, from coordinate 59,712 downwards.
ACACTCGGGATGGAGTATGGATTTGGGAGATGATGCATTTGATGCTATCAGATGATATCCATAATGATGAGGGTGCTTGTGATCTAATCATGAGATAGCTTGTATGGTTGTGATGATGCTACTGATTGAATGGTATGTTTGTGCCTAATACCATTTTTTCTGTCAATATCTCCTAGCTAGGAGGGAGTGTTGATATAGCTCGCTGGAGGTATTAACCTCCACGTAACCGATAAGAATAGAATATTCTGGGAAGCGAGAAGAAACACTAAAGCATTGGGCATAACCCTAGAAGACAAGCTCAAAGGAAATATTTAATATTGAGTTTTAAGCCTCAAGAAAGCCCGCCCGTACAACCAAGGAGGATAAATATAAATAACGTTATCGTGACGGTTTGTAGATAGTTCCGTTGGCTTCTGAGTTAGGGTTGAAACCATGAATAAAGAGCTTCCACTCCATCGCCACCTCGATGGGGGGCTCTTTTCATTTAGGAGGGCAAGTCCAAGGAGACGTCCCCAAGTCAATCTGTAAACGAAGTTAAGGATAAAAGGATAAGTCAAGGATACCCTTTCACTGATTGCTGCCCAAGAAAAGATAGTCACAAAGATATAACTATCGGCCGACGCACCTGCTTGCAAGACAAAACAAAGACAACTAGAATAGTGCTTGCAAAGGGTTAGTACTTCATAAAACTAATGACTATCTTTAAACAAATTAATATATGAGCAATGAATCAATGCTATTATTGACGAAGTCAATGATGGCTAATAAAGCAAAGACTTATATCACTTCTCAATAAAGCATAAAGGATAATTAGCATTCAATGTGTGCAATTTAAACCATGTTTCATATTATCAATGCAATGAATATGTCAAAATCAAGCTCATATATAACGCTTCCACGTCACCTATATTGTTGTCGCTAATAGGTATGACGTGGGTCGGAAACAAAGAGTCAATTAAGGACAAAGAGTAAAAACGTTTTGTTAGATTTAGCTTAGGAATACAATCACTAACTCAATGTCAATCAATAGGGTTGACGTCATACTCTCTATTATTTGTTTATACATGCAACGTTGTGATAATGAGTATGACGTCAGCCCCATGATAGTTTTGTTGCAGGTGTGACGCCAAGCTTTGTCAACAAGTCAAAAGAGGGGAAAAGTGAGCCAATGCTTACACCAATCAATCTCAATAAAAGCCAATATTCAACACCAATCAAAAGGAGAGACAAAGTCACAATATTCAAGCTTCAAACAAGAGTTCTAAACAAGTATGACGTCACAGCTATAAACTTTGTTGTTTCCTTTGCGTGTTAGCTAGCCTATGGACGTGCTTTGACAAATTCAACTCTAAGAAAAGTGCAATCTAACTCACGGGCTACAACAAGAAGATGTACGCACCTTTCTATCCAAGCAAAGTTCAAGTTTAGGCCAACGCTGTCCTCTTAAGCAATATCCTAAATCAGCTGGTTAGTGGTAGGTTATTAGGGCTTGTAACTTGAAGTAGCTTGAATTCACTCTTAGGCACAAATGCTTCTAAAATCAACTCTAGACTAGTGCCTGTTGTTTGAGTCAAAAAGGAGTGTAGCTAACGGTTTAGAAGGAGTTCAAATCTAGGGACAAGAGGCCTAGGGTTTTAATGGTGGTGTTGCTAAAGCAAGGCCACTAACCCTAAAACCTAGAGAGAAAAGGCTTACCTAGGTGGGGAAGCAAGCTAGCCTAAGGTTTCCAAACTTCCCAGAACTTTGGTAAAACGACTAGCCTATAAGGATAAATCTAGGCTGAAAAGTGTTGTTTCCAATACAAGGCTTTTCAAACCCTGTAGCAAACCCTAGGTGTAACTTAATTAGGCCTAGATCACTTTCTTTCAATTTAAACCCAAAGCTAGCCTAAGATAAAGAAGGCTAGTGTAGCTAAAGCTAGGCTAAACCTCTAGAATCCACTATTATATGCTCATGCTAAGGGGACACAAGTTCAACCTACTTGTGTGTAGACTCCCTAGGGTTTCCAAGGATTAAGTTCAAAACAACAAGATAACAATGGAATGTAAATGTCTAACTACAACTATTTAATCAAGAAGCTTTGAAGAAAACACTTACAAAATCACAGCTTTGTAAAACCTTTTAATCCATTCCCTAGTTGTAAACCTTCCACTAGCACATAGCACCACTTCACCAAGAAATAACACCTTCAAAGAGCCGCGCTACACTCCAAGAGACAAAAATACAAGACAAGAGCTGAGAGTACTCTCAAAATGAGAGCAAGCTATGTTCTCGACCTAAAAGAGGGAAAACATCCTCTACTTATACAAAACGTTGACCTTAAAATCTAAAATAGGTCACCGTACAGCCGACAAGGCTAACAGTCCAGCTTTTAATTGTTTGTCACTTTTACATGCTAAAATGTCAAAATGAGCAAAAATGTCAAAGCGTCAAGCCCCTAAAGGGAGACGTCGGCCCTCTAAGGGCATGATAACCACTAAATGAGTGGAACGCTGTTCTCCCGCCCAAAGATCGCGTCACACGCAAGCAAATGGGCCTAACGAGGCCGCCACGTGCCCCGGAAGTCGCCCAACATCTCCGCCGGTGGCGCCCCGCCCATCATGGTCCACGCCCATCCGCCAGGGCCGATCCCATAAGCCACGCATCTATGCTAAATGTCCCACATGAGGGCGCTCTTCCTCAACGTGGCATGGGCTCATCACAAACCCTCCCCCCGTGATTCCTCACGCATCCTAACGTCTAACTGGTGGGCTCTTCACCCATGGAGGTCCGAATCATCATCTCTCATGTACCGACATCCTCGGTACCTCGCCCGCCGGCATGGTCCTCGCGACATCAAAGCTACGCCTCCAGGGCTCATCACCCTAGACATCATAGCAATAAATCAAATTTCATCATTAAAATTATCAAATGTATGCATAACACCTACACATCTTTCTAATAGCTCAAAGATCTACTGACCCACCATACAAAGTCAAAAGCAACCAAAAAGGCAACCTATTGTCAATAATTTCAAGAACTGAAAGCCTAGGCCATTCCAAAACATGTATAGTGACGTGATATGGTTTTTAGGGATGTCTCGTTATAGTTAGACCTAGGGTTGGTGTCGCCTCAGGGTGCCTTTGTAGAGGCGAGTTTGCATCTGGCTATGGATGCAATTTTCCAAGCCCTCTTATTGCCTTATCTTTCTTTTTATTTATATTTTGGTTACAAGCCTTGGATAAAGAGGACATCATTTGGCTAGGTAATGTGAGTCGACAAGCAGTTACCCACTAGTATCTTCGCGAAATGAGAGGGCTGGCTCGGATGAGACTCTTCCACATGCAAACTAAAGGTCACTCGCTCGTAACTGTGATGGTGGCACAATACCGCTAAATACCTATGAACATAATGGTCGCACAGATGAGACCTCCCATCCTCTTAGTTAGGTTCCTGTAATTTATTTTATTTATCATTTTCTTAGGGTCCCTCAGCTTTCTTATGAGAGGCTTTATTGCCTTCTCCTCGGGATCCCCGGATGAAGCATCTCTAGGTTTTGTTTTCCTATGGCTTTTTATCTTATCAAATGCTTTTAATTGGCCTTTAGCCCTTCTTCCCACACAAAGACAAGTGATGTGAATTCGGGATGGTCTTTCTAGCCACTATTAGGGGAGTGGGAAAGATGAGCGGTTTTAAGATGAAAAAGGTGAGAATATGAGGAGCTAGACGTGATGGTTCTTCAAACTCTTTGGTGGCTAACCAAAACCCATGAATAACTTCATTAAGTCACCCAATCAATCACCCTAAATAAAGTAATGTATGGATTAGTGGGATCCAAATATCCAAAATGAAAGAGATCTAATGTATACATAAGAAGGTTATATTGATCAAACATGACACATGTACCATACCTGGACCACTACCTCATGGAGCAAGAGCCTTTTCCGCTGATGTGCTCAAGCTCAGAGGATGGAGGTCAGTCCCGCTTCACAGACAACTGGCCAGAAGAAGAAGATGGGTCCTCCAGGACCATGCTCAAGTCGCTCCTGCTCTCGTACTCCATGTCTAGGACCATGTGGGCCTCGAGACATGATCTCCTAGTTATCCCTAGATATCGGGGATAACAAATACTGTTAAGGTTTAAGCTATTATTAGGTTTCTTTTCAATTTACTAGATAACCAAAGCATAGATAGGATCATTGAGAGAAACACAATCACAAGATACACACCATTTATCCTGGGAAACTCTCACGGGGGAGAAAACCTAGAAAAAACTTCCTTAATATAGATAGCCAATACAATACCAAGACAATAAACCAAAACACTAGAGAATATCCAACACTGAGCAATGCACCTCTCTCTTCCTTCTTCTCCCAACTGCAGCTACCAAACTTGCGCACTGGATGAGCGAATGAATGAGTGAGATAATGAGGCTCTGGCTTCCTTTATTTATACGAACTGGCAGGTGCTGGAAAGGTGTCTCTTCACTGGGCAAGGTCGACTTGTCTTCTTAGTGGTTAAAACCACTTTAATTAGCCTGGGGGCCAACTTCTTAATTTGCACAATATATTTAGGGTTTGACCAATCCACAAAAGGGAATCTAATGAATAATAACTCAATAATAAATAGAATACTCTTTGGACTTACAATATTTCAACAAATACATGACGCCAGATCTCATTTGGCACACACAGCTTGCAACTGCAGAAATGTAAGAGTGCGCACTACAGAAACTGAGTAAGTGCGCAAGTCTGGAGAGTAGCTGCAGCTGCAGCTACTGCAACCTGTATTCTTGGTTTAGGCTTGGAATTTCTATTGGTTATGGTTTGGACTTTCTGCCTTGTGTGCTAGATCTGGAGAGAGGTGCGCTACATTGATTGGCTATTTGGCCCAGGGTTTGCTTCCGGAATTATTCTCTGTCAAGGTTAAGGTGCTCAGGGGTGGCTTTGGCCTATGGTTAGGTGACAATATTGCTATATTGTCTATGGTTAAACGAGCACACCTATTATGTCTATCTTTAAAAAAATGCCAAAAGATAGAAACTAGCAAGTTAGATCAAATGAATAATTCTTTTGCAAAAAGGAGATCTAAACTACTTGCTTTTTATGCATACAAAGTAATTAATGAATTGAACTTTAAAACAATAATCTTTTACTTTGTATGTGTTTAAAGTAACCCCAAAACATAAATTTTAGAAAGTGAGAAAGAGAGGAAGAGAAATGCTTGAACTTTGTTGAAATCTTGGGCAAATGGAGTCTTGTTGATGGATCAAAGAGGGACTATGTCTTTCTTTTGGATCTTGAAGACAAAGGTAGGTACAACCAAGCCCAACCTCCTCTTCAAGTGTGAGAACCTACAACACTTAGAGATCTCTTGCCAACAAAATATTAGTAGAATGGTGCTACCTACATAGAATGCTTCATAAAAACATAAACATTAACCGAAATGGATATGTATTATAAAATATTCAAATGTACATAAGCAATAAGATCATCAAGCAAGCTAGCTTTTCTAATCTTATCCTATGTGGAGATAGCTCCACTAGAAGGCCACTAACTAACAAATGAAACAAGAACACAATAGCAAATTTTACCTCACAATATGGCACTTGACATAGATGTTCCACACATGAAATTTGACACAAGCATGTAGCCTCCAAAGCTCCCAATACAATGATAACACAAACAATTTTTCCCAAGCTCCAACTAGCTTAAGCAATGGGAGAATGCTCTTATTTATAACTCAAGGGTGAAGATCCCCAAGAGAGGAGGGCGCACCAAGTGGAGGAGAGGGGCGCACCAAGTGTGAGAGGAAGGGAGCCAAGTGGTGGAGTATGGGCTGCCACCTCTCCCATAACCTCAAAAGTAGACAAGTTTGCTCAAGGGAGATAGTAGGAGGGCACCACCTCTACAAGAGAGGATGGTCACTCTATAGAATGCGTCACCTCTCTAAGAGGGGTGCACCTCCTCTTTGGCCACATGCTCAAATGTTAGGTGGATACCTTTTGACTTTAGTCTCTAACCAATAGATTCCTCCCTTTGCTTACCACATATCCTTTTAGGCTTTATTTCACTAAAAACATGTCAAAACATGTTTCCGACAACTTTGCTAAAATTTAGCATTGCTGATTTTTTGTCTTTTTTGTCTTTTGAGAGTGAAATTACCTTTTTAGTGATTAAAATCACTAATTTCACTCATAAAAGTGGGTACTTAGGTACAATGGGTGCTCTAGGTTAAAAAATGAGTACCCCCAAGGCATATAATGCCTCCTAGTACCATTTTTTTAATACAACTTCAAATTACAATTAAAAACTTCCTTTTTACGGGAATTTTTTTATTAACTGAAAGAATTAAAAAATCCTAAGGGGGACTTAGCACATTTCCATAAAACTATAGGATAATGCTTAGCATGGTTATATACATAAGACTCTAGACCTAAAACACCCCCCAAGTCATATCTGCTAGTACACTTACTCCAGCTTTGGAGGTTATTGAGTGAAAAAACTCAAAAATTATATTTCGCTTAAAGAGCAAGATATAATTAGCAAGTAAAAAAAACACTCTAGAGTAAAGTACTAGTGTCTAATCCTTGGGTGGCTAAGCCTTTTACAAAAAATCACATGCTGAAGTCATTTTATTACAATTCCTCGTAGGGTATGGAAATGTGGTAAATTTTTTTAAAAAGGGCCATACTGGCTGACTGGATTTCTGAACTTTGAACTGAATTTTGAACAAGTCATTGTTCAATCTTTGGCGGCTCATCTGCAAGTCCATCCTAGTGCAACTTGGTGGATACCACTTGCAACCTGCAAAAATTAAAATTTTGCTGCTGCAACATTTATGATCCGTGGGACTGGTTTCCTATTTAGAGATCCTGTTTTGATACCATGTTAAATTTCAGCAACCAAGCACCTGGCAAATTATTTCCTAGCAAATACCTTGTTTTAATAAACTTATTACATAGATTTATTGAATAAAAAAAAGACTGAGTTTTAACGATTAAATAAAACAACAGAAGCAAAACAAGAAACCAAACACATTTGCACACGTATTTTTTGGGTAAATACCCCTAGAAAGACCCCCAAGGGAAAATCGTTACTGTGATGATTTTATTATTATAAAATCAGGGCTCCCAAACTGGGATAATGGCCCACCCGAGGAAGAATACAAAACAACAAGAATAGCCTATCACACCTCAACATCTGTCCTTCGATCTTGCTGGCTACTACTTCCTTTGCTACCCCATGCTCCCTTCCTCGGACCCAATCAAAGTCTTTTTCACACTTGTATGAAAGTCCCTTTCCACCCAATCAATGAGATCTCACTATCTCACTTTGTGTGTGTTTGCTCCTCTCACCTTAGCTGCCTTTTATAATGTTGAGTTTACCCTAAATCCAAAACCCTAGATCTCCAAGGTGATCAATGGCTGCGATTAGATCTCACCAACACTTTAGATCAATGGCTAGGATTTAAGTTAATTCACTAATGCTAAAAACTTAGCCATTTAATTAAATTAAACTCAATTAATTATAAAAAGGGTATTCACTTTAATAATTACTTTAATAAAGTGAATTTCCTAAGTCTTGATAGGTATTAAGGATGACTTCCACATGTTAGACACAAAATCAATGTGGAAGTACCAGTCCGATGCTCCAAACATCAACACATAAGATAAGTTTATTAATGTCCACGGATGATAATGTTAAGATAGTTTTGTTAATGTTCGTTTTATTAAAATAACGTTACATAGCTTATTTTTCCCACATTGAGAGACATTCTTATGTGATGATTATCATTCTTTGAGTAATATCATTCAGGATCTCTCCGATCTCTCCTCTCTGCATGTTTGGGAATCTACAATTGTGTTTGTGTGTTTTCTGATATGGTATTAGTAATTATGTAATGATCCCAAGGCAATTTTTCGCTTGGAATCACTAACTAACCACTGATTTTATTATTATTTGTTGTGTATGCAGGTTGACCATGAATATTTCGGCCTTAGGGTTTATTCAGTTATTTAACCATGGATTTACACAAACATTATTGCCATCATGTGAAGATCATCAACACGACACAAGATAGGAACCATAAGAAAATAGCTGAACTTTATTATAAGAAAGCAAGCACTTGATACAATAGAGAAGTAGATCTGAGTAGATGGCTTCAAGGCAATACTAGAGCTGTATACAAAATGCTCTCGGAGATACAAATCAAGCCTCGCAAAGGCTGCCAATAGAAGATGAACGCTCAATTGCAAGATCAGGGTTTCGACCTTCCCTCAAGCAACTGGTACGGCCCTGGTGACTGTTGGTACGGCCTGCTGAAGACAAAGGACATCAAGGGTTCGACCCTCCTGAAGATATAGACCTCCTGATGCTGCCAAACTCTCCCCAATGGTAGATCAGGGCAAGGGAAGCCTCCTCCTAAAGTATGAAGCTCAAACACTGAAGCTTCCTCCTCAAACTGTAGAAACCCTAGGATGGTACGACCCTCCTGAAACCCTGAATATGGCCAATAGTACGGCCTAGCTGAATGGGGCCTCTGAATCGTCTGCAACTCTCCTGGATGATAGATCGGGCATCCACAAGCACTTGAGAGAAGTCTCAAGATCAGATCTAGCCTATGGCCTTCTAGATCTGAGAATTGCTGAATCTCCAAGTCGTACCCTTCCTCTTGAAATCGTACCAACCTGCAGTAAATGTGAGGGACGTGATAACTCCTCCAAGAAGCCCTCAAACTGATGAGCAAGGGCTTGCAAGCAAAACCCTAATGCTAGAAAACTCTCAAGCTTCTTCCCTTGGCTGGATCGAACTCTTCCTCAACAATTGGTGCGCCCCTACGAGAAAACCCTAGCAGGTATGGCCCTGCTGATCCAAATGGTACGACCCTGCTAGTCCTCTTGGATAGATGATAGCTGTAGAATGGTGTGGGTGGAGTATTTCATCCTTGAGACCAAGCTTGGAGCTAGGTGAGTGGAATCTTTCACCACTGAGTTGCTCACTAGGGTTTGTAATATCAAAACCCTCAAAATTGTATGCTCAAGAGCATCAACAAGCAAAATACCAAAATTCAGAATGAATAATAGGTGCGCTTGGCCTTCCCTTTATACTTTTCTTCTATTTCTCTGTTGAGTTAGATTAACCCCTAGGGTTAACTCCTAACTCAACCTCCAACGCTTCTATTCCTCGATTGAGATATCTTTTAACTCTTTTTCACCTTTTCATCAAGTCAACTTAATAATATAACTTTAGTTTGGTTGACCCTTCCCCTTAGTGTGAGACTATGGTCTAGTGGGGATGCCTAGGCCACTGAGTCTTCTCAATACCTCTTCAGCAAGAGGTGGGGGACATTACAAATTAGAGACAGAGTTAGATCCAAGGAGAAAGTGTTTGGGAGGCGAGATGAAGTATGGAAGAGGCCGAAGGGTTGTGTGGGCACATAACACTGTTGGCACATATTAGAGTAGATATAAAGGAAGAGGGACACAGATCTAGGCGTGGTAGAGACATACAAGACTGCAGAAAGAATGATAAGTTGAATTTAATTTACCAATTGATTTCAATAAATTAAATATTCCTAAGTTAAAAATTTAGGATAAAACAAAAGAGAAACATTTAAATTGTTGAAAAGGGATAAAAATTGTTGTGTGCCAATGAAGGTGGAAGTTTTTAACAAAGGTTTGAGTGAATCCAAAGATGTTTGGAAGCTACTCACAATAGTGAAATACTCGATTAAAACTCAATGATTGCATTAGGTGGCAAAAAGGTAGGTCTCACACAAGAGGAGCATACATGAAAGTGCATTATACATTCTTGGTGGACAATGTGCTCAGGGAGACTCTTGAAAGCTAACAAGGTAGGTGCGGGGTGTTGATGGGGTGGAGGAGGCGACGGTAGATGGTTACTCATGCTCCCAACATCGACAAGTCATAATTAGTGACACAAGCTTATACCTGCATAGGTAAATTGCAAGATTGCACATGCAGAAGAAGGACGTGCCCAAGCAAGGTGCATAGAACTTCGATTTGTAGATCCCTTAGACGTGTGCTGAGTCCCGGTGTTGTAAATCTTGGCGATATATTGAATTTATCGGATATTTCGCCGAGTTAAACCCCTGTCCGATATATGCGAGATATTCCGAGTTAGATACCTGTCTTGCGACATTTTCCAAGATATTCTAATATTTTTTGTCGATGCCACTGAGAAACTAAGTTGCAGGAAACTTCGAACTAGGTGCCGTACTGGTATCAGAAACTTGACAAAATGTCTTAACGGGTACGAAACCTGGCCAAAACGCCGAAACGGGCACAAAAGCCGGCCGAAACGTCGTCGGTTGTACCGTACGACGTTTCACAAGTACATAACGCTGTACGGTATGATCGATGGCATTTCGATGCTGTTTTGGTTGTTCGTGGGCCCGTACGTGCGTCTAAACAAGCCGTGGCCCCCCAAAACTCACCAAATCTGCTGTTTTTCCATTTTTAAGAAAGATAAACCATTCATACATGTTTTTTATTCATTTATGGTTTAGGATTTTTTATGTCATTATGTTTTTCTTGCAAGATAATGTGTTTATATATATATATATATATATATATATATGATGTTTTCCCTGACGTTACCATTTTTGGAGGGTCGTGTTTACTGCCACACCCGTTTCGGAAACTTCTAGACGTTTCCCTGTTTCGTGCAACTTAGCCGAGAAGTTACATTCCGGACCCTCGCCAATACTTTCCCCGAGACAAGATTTACAGCATCGGTGCTGACGTTCTTGTTTGGCAGTAATTTTAGATTGTTTTTTGCAACACATTTATAACAAAGAATTGTTGTATGTGGTGAGGGCAGCATGGGCAGAAATTTTCTGCAGTAGAATAGCAGGGCAATAGTAGTGCTGAGTGGTTCAACAGACAGTGGATATGTAGGCAGCTTGTGAATTCATTAATGTGTGTAGGTAATTTTGGACATTCTCAGGTTAATTGACATTTTCAGAATTTTGAAATTGGTTCTTGGAAATTTTTTAGTTTGGTGGAAAATGACAAGTCTCTTGAACATCATGTTAGACCCCACTCTTAAGTTCTATGCTGATAACTTTAATGTGTGGAAGCAACACATATTTACCATATTCCAACACATGTTTGTTAGTGATGGTTACATGCAATGAGAAGAGAGATCCAAAGGATAAGGATCAATGAGAAGAAATTGATGCAAAGAACAGAGAGGCGATTGTGTTAAAAAAATTGTCTGTGATGGATGACATACACCCAAAAGTGGATGCAGAGGATGCTTGCAATAAGTGGATGGGATTGAAGGAAATGCACAAAACCCTCCACAAGAGTAGGGCTTTCTACCTTAAACGTCTACCTTTCTTAATGAAAATAGAGGAAGGAAATTCAATTTCAGACCGTTTACTGAAATTGAAGGACATTTTGTTGAAAACTGTTGTTATTGATGTCAAAGGATGTCCACATGAAAGGGAAAGTTACATAGTCAAGTGGTATATTTCGAGACCTTTATGACAATATGTAGCACTCCCTCTAACTCCTCACGGTTGAGGAGATATGATTTTTTGAAGATACTTGCCTTTACCCACAAGTTGGCCCAGCCAGTGACAAGGTGACAAGTCGGCCCTATTTTAGGGGTCAAAAACACTATATATAGGAAAGAGGAGGAGCACATTTCTATAGATACGCTAAATTTAATTTGGATCTGTTAAAGGGAGCTAGGAGAGCAGGGTTCATACCTCATGAACCAAGTGAAAAAAGAGTGAAAATCAAGGGATATTTGCTGAGGCTTAAGGCAAAATTGCAGATCTTTTTAGAGACGAGTTGCAGATATTTTTGAGGACTAAATTAAGGCAAGTTACAGCCCTGTCCATGGCCGAATTACAGCCCTGTCTAAAACCGAATTGCAGCCCAGTTTGAAGGCCGAATCGCAGGCTGAGTTGCAGACATTCTGAGGTCGAATTGCAGAACTTTTGAAGGCCGAATTACAGGCTGAGTTGCAGGCTTTCTGAGGTCGAATTGCAGAACTTTTGAAGGCTGAATTACAGGCTGAGTTGCAGACTTTCTGAGGTCGAATTGCAGAACTTTTGAAGGCTGAATTATGTTGAAATATTGTAACTGCAAAGTGTATTCTTATTATTATTTGATATATTATTCATTGGATCAATCTCCATTGTGGATTGATCATGTCGGCTATTGTAAAAGGACCAAATCCCTTTTTGTGGATTTGTCACAATGTAATTGTAATAGGCAGAAAGAGAAGTCGGTCCCATAATATATCAAAGAGGCCCTGGAATATAATAAAGGTGGTTATAACCACCCAAACGAAGAAGTCGGCCCTGCCAGTGAAAGGACTCTGCCACACGTGCCAGTCTTGTATAAATAAAGAGGCTAGCGCCTCACTTAGACACACACTCACTTGTTCATTGAGAGACAAGTTTCGGAGCTGCAGTTGGAGAAGCGATAGAGAGAGAGGCGCATCTTTGGGAGAGGACATTATGTACTTGTTTGATTTATCTCTTGGCATTGTATTGGCTATCTATAATAAGGAAGTTTTGCTGGGTTTTCTTCCCCTAGAGAGTTTCCCAGGATAAATGCTGTGTTTCTTGTGATTGGTATTTCTCAGTGATCCTGTCTTATGTTGTTGTTATCTATTGAAATTCAAAGAACTATAATAATGGCTTAAACATTAACATGGTATCAAAGCCAAGCTGAAGAGAGCATCTTTCACAAGAGAAAAGTGAAAAACGTCACTATTGCCGTACTCCTTGTGGTCATTCTCTTCCAACAGAAGGAGAACCCTTGCCTTCCAAGCTCGAAAGTTGGTTGCCCCTTCCAACGTGTCCTCAAGCTTCAATGTGTTCACCAGTTTGACCTTCCCGGAACAAGAACAATACTCCTC
>SNQJ01S0000791.1:24689-34919 GCA_010110895.2 Picea sitchensis | reverse complement strand
TGCCTCACACAGGAGAACCATCTGGAGTTTTCTTGTCAACTCTGCTGCTCAGAGGAGGCTAACACATTATCTTCATTTTTGTTCACATGACGATGCACCCAAAACTTTGGGATTTCACACGTTCACCTTGTGCTCAGTCACAGGCACGCCCAACTCATCAGATCGCCTTTCCCACTGGATAATCATTTGGAGTTCTTCTCACTCTCTGAATGGAGGAGGTCATCTCTACGTTCCTAGCTTTGTCTCAGGCAGGAACCACGTACCCTTCTTAGGGGCTTTCTCTCAGGTTTGTAAGCTGAGAGAAAGGCTTCACATAGCTGCAATGATCCACACCTCACAGGTTTGTAAGCTGGAGAATGTCTCACATAGTTGCATTCATCAACATCATCATCATCACTCCCCCTTTCGAGGGAGTTCCTTTCGGACTACACCAAGCTTGTCTTGGAAGTACTCAAACTTCACACGAGACAGATGCTTAGTCAACACATCTGCATCTTGCTCATCTGTGCCAACATATTGGAGCTTTACAACTCCTTTCTGCACCATGTCACGAATGTAGTGATACCAGATCTCTATGTGCTTCGTCTTATCATGGAACACTGGGTTCTCTGTCATCTTTATGCAACTCTGGTTATCACATAGAATCGTGGTAGCTTCCATCTCTAGATCGAACAAACCTGTCAACAACTTCCGATGCCATATGGCTTCACAAATGGCGGAACATGCTGCAATGTGCTCCGCTTCTGTTGTGCTGAGAGAAATACTAGACCGCTTCCTGCTTTGCCATGAAGTCATGGCTGACCCCAAACTGAAACAACATCCTGAACTCTTTTTGTCCGAAGCACTTCTAGCCCAATCTGAATCAGTATAACCATACAATTTGAAGTCACAATTTCCAATATAACAGAGGCCATAGTCCAACGTACCCTTAAGGTATCTCATCACATGCTTTGCAGCTACAAGCTGAACACGTCTGGGCTCCACCAGATACTGACTCAAGGTATTCACAACAAAGCATATATCTGGTCTGGTGTTCGTCAAATACATTAATGAACCAATCATCTGTTTGTATCGAGTAACATCAACTATTTCTGACGAAGTATCAACAAATAACTTCAGATTCGTCTCCATAGGAGTGGACATGGCTCTACATTCCATCATGTCGAATCTCTTCAGAGTTTCCACAACATACTTTCCTTGATTAAGGAAAATCTCTTCTGGGCCATACTTCAAGACCTAAGAAATAGTGCATTGGGCCTGTTGTCGTCCTAATACACACCTACAAACATGGAGAAGTCTCCAACCCACTTGATGTGTCCTTGGAGGCACAAACCTGAATCCAGACCCACTGTCACCTCAATCTGGACTCCTTCCGTCTAGGCTCACTCCTAGGGAAGCCAAGGGGGGTAGACCCTATTAAACTATGTGGAGAATTTATTAGTTCTAGGAGTTAATTGAGTTGTTGATTAGTATTACCCAACCTAATGACAAGCAACCAATGCAATATGCAATCTTTCAATGACAAGCAAACCTTTGTTTATTAAACCACAATTAGACCAGTGCCTAAAGATTCCACTTATTCCAATATTACCACAAATTTAATAACTCAACAAAATGAAATGAAATTATGAACTATTTACACGATGAATTGGAAATTATCTTTATACAATTACTTTAAAACAATGAATGAATAAAGAATGCTTATAACTAAATCAATATAAATATTTACACGAAAATAACTCGCATAGAACTGAATGGAATGTAAATATTTGAGAATAAATTGCAAGGAAATGTAAATGTTGTGCAAGTGTTTCGGTTTCTTTTAGTTAATTTTAAGTTTCTCTTTAGCTTAGTGGTTTAGATGTGAAAGTTGCAAGCCTAAGCTATGTGACTACTCCAAGTCCTTACCCCTTAGCCAAGAGGAAATGCTAGGTGCTCAGCAAGAGAACAAGAAGGTTCTCCCCTAGCTCCACATGTCAAGTCCAAAGTGTTTGGGCGCTCAACAAGGAGGACACATGTCAAGTCCAAAGTGTTTGGGCGCTGTCCCCAACTTCAACCCTTTCTAGCCTCCACAAGTCACCTTATTTTAGTGGCCAAACAATAATAGAAATGGGTGCCTAATTAAACTATCCACTCAATCCTTTGCCCTTTTTAATTACCCAAGATCCACAAAGTGGCAAGGGGAGGGAATACGGGGCAAAGGCGGGGTAAATTTTATTTACTTTGCAACAAAATAAATTTTTATACACTAGCCAACACGATATTGAAGGATGACATAGCCACTCACATGCAAGGTGTGGACAAACAAAAATTAATTACTTAAAATAAATAACTTAAACAAATTAACCACACAACTTTGGCACAAGGTGGAGGACAAAGCCTTCTGATTTTGTGGCAAAGGTGGACAAAATTAACTAAAGCAAAGATCAGAAAATTATTTCTAATCCTAGCCGCCAGGATTTTGCAAGGATGGCAGAGCCAAACACAATGCAAGGTGTGGGAAAAAATTATTAAAATTATTTACAGATTTTAAACTCGGAAAGAAATAGAAATTGCAAGCCCAAAAGACTTTCTTGGGCTGCTTACAATAGCTTTAGAAAGTGAGAGAGAGAGGGGCTTTGCACCAAAGCTTATTGATGTTCTCTTGAGCCTCTAGTTGCCAATTTTGGGTAGCACCTCCTCTTTTTGTGGTGAAAACCTGCATAAAACAACAAAGAAAGCTTGCTGGAAAATGCTAGAAATCACCAAAATATGCTAGTTTTATGTTAGCATATGTACAAAATTTTTTATAGAAAAAATCTGAACTTGAAAATTGGAATTTTTAGCAAGATGATGATGATTATATGTTTAGAAAATAAACAAATGAAGGGTTGAAATTAAAACAAAAAATTAATTGAAGCAAAATGGAGCCTTTGGAGTTCCTTCTCCAAGCTTTGGCAACCTGCAAATCTGTAAACCCTTACTACACAATGAGGCAAGAAGGTGAGATCCTTTAAGAGGCCTACAAAATACTTTGTAAACTCTAATAAAAACAAATCACATAAATTTATAGCAATACTACTACAGATTTATCCCTAGCAAAATACTTTGCTTAAGGTTCTTCAAGTAAAACAATGTGAAACAAGAATAACAAAACGTACAATGTTACCTCACCAAGAACAAATATCACAAAATAGTAGCCAATAGAACCAATAATACACCATGAAAGCACCAAATAACACCAAGAGATCCTCCAAAGCTTCACTTTATTGCTCCAAGAAAGGTTACCAAGTGGCACCAAAATTACAAGAGAAAAATGGGAGAGAATGAGAGAGAGTGGGGAGAGATTTTGGTATGGAGTTACTGTGAAAACTTCCTTGCTAAAATGAGGAGAGGGGGGTTCATTGTAAAGTAGGAAATGAGGAGAGACCCCCCTTGGATGCTTTACAAGTGTCATCCATCCAAAAGAGGGAGATCCAGTCAAAGGGGGTGCACTTTTAGGGTTTTGGAGTGAGTTAGGGTTTGAGGGGTAAGATGTGAGGGGGGGGGGAAACCCCTTTTGACTTGTCATGGGGGGTTCTTCTAAGTAGATTTTTACTTTTCCAACTTAGGAAATACATTATAAAACATTTCCCCACTTCTTTTCTTGACTTTTGACACTTTTCCAATTTTTGGCTTTTTTACCTTAGCCAATTATTTGCCGACTTTTGACTGACTTGGACTCCTCATGGACAATGACTTAGCAAAACTTGTCCAATTGAGCTGAAACTTGGTCCAAGGGTGTAGGGGGTCATAAGCCATTTGATTTTAGTACTCACACTCCTATACAAAATCCACAATGACCAAATTTTTATATTTTTCATAAAAAATAATTAAAATTTCCAATTTTGGAAAATTTTAATTATTAAAAATTCCTATCAAAACCTAACGAAATTCTGCAAGACTCTAGGATATGTCTAGCATGGTCATTTACAACATCTTTAGACCTTAGTCACACACTAGGCTCAATCATTAGAACGCCTTTCACCACTTTGGAGGATTATTGAGTGAAAAACTCAAGGATAATTAAAATCGCTGAAAAACAAGATTAATTACCTGAGGAAAAAAACACTTGATGAAAAGACTTCCCTAATGATAAAGTCCTATGAAACTAAATAAAACTTGACCCATGCTAAGATATTACAAAATTATCCCACGCAGGGGAGTGGACATTTCGTGGAGACAGAAAGAAGTGTTGGGGGGAAAATTGCCCTGCTGAGCCATAAGTCCTCAAACTTGTTGTACCACAAGGTACATATCTTCATGATACATGACGTTGACACCTAGTTGAAATAGGTGGTCCACAAGGCCTAGGTCCATTTCAAATTCAGCGGCAAGCTTCTTCTTACAATCTGTGATGAGCTTTTCTTCATCTGTCTAGAATAAGTCATTAACATACAACAATAATGTAAGTAGTCCATCATTCTCAATCTTGAAGTAAAGCTTGCGATCAACTTTACTCTTGGTAGAGCCCAAGCTCATCATAAAACTATCAATCATGCCATACCAACCTCTTGGAGCTTGCTTCAACTTGCAGACATGAGTCTTCCTGTCCTGTACTTTGAAACCAAATTTTCACATCACATTGTACTAATCTAGTACACTTGCTTAGCTGCAACTCAATCTGCATAATCATGTGTTGGTTATATGTGCTTTCTGCAAAGCACTATTTGTCTCACTGCCTGAGAGTATGTCCTCTACTTTTTCTGCAACTGTTCCTTCTGGAACCGAGACTCTGCACCTGCAGCTGCTATTTCTGACGCTGAGAATGACTTCTCTATTCTCATTGTAGCTGCTGAAATCTGAGAGTAGCTTCTCTATTCTATCATGACAACAGCTTCCTCTGAAACTAAGAGTGGCTCAATGACTAAAACTGAGGGTAGCTTATTCTCTTTCTCTGGAGGTAACTCAATCTTCTATTGTAGTCATGTCTCCATGGTCCGAATAATGTACTGCATCAACTGGCACCGGAGATAACTCAATCTCAAATACAAGGATTGTCATACTTGCTCCCCTTGAATCTCATACCGTGTTGGCTTCTTTTAATGAATCATGTTTGTTCTATATATACTTCTTCTGATTATTGGAGCAATTGTCTCGTCATAGTATTCTCCCTCTTGCTGGGAGAATCCTTTGGACACAAATCAGACTTTGTACATATCTATACTGTTATCTGCAACATGCTTCATTTGTTAGATCAATCGTGGAAGTCAACACTGACTTCCCTTCTGGTCTTAAGGAAAAATCCATATCCTAGTCCTTCTTACCAGCTTCCTCGTTTGTCATTGAAACAAGGGATCTTCTCAGGAAATTTCATGTCTCCTAGAGGTGTTTGAAGCTATGATCTAGTCTTCTCAACTCCTGGCATTTGTCTGCCAGTCCTGGAAGATGTCTCTTTTTCCCATCTGATCCTTTCTGAGATCAGGGTTTAGTCTTGATTTCTTCGGAGTCTACAAAAACTTCATAGTCTCTACAAGATATACTTGGTGTTTGAATACCAAGTCTTAATATGAAACGCTGAGTCAGACTTCAAACGAATTCTGCTTCCTGTCAAGGTGGCTTCATTATCCATTGACCAAGTCTATTGTGAGTTCTATTCTAATGTTCGGTCTTCTTTGGAGGCTTCTGCTCCTTACAATCAATCTCCATATGAGATACTCTGTATCTCAAAAGTAGCTGCTTCCTCATCTTCTTTGGTACATGGATGTATACGGTGAGGTATACAACTTGGATAGTTTGCTCCATGTCTCATCTAATATGTTGCCTTTTGCAACCATCACTATAGCTCCCTTAGGGTTATCACCTGTGACCTGCCTGGAACAAGAACAACAAAGGAGAAACACTAGACAAGGATAATACTCTTTAAATAATAATAAAAACAATAGCGAGAACAATCGTCACAGTAGCTCCTTCAGAGCTATCATTTGTGACCTGCCTGAAACAAGGGTAAAAAGTAAGAATTACAATAATAAGGAATGAGAGAAACACTCTTCTAGTGTTGTGATCAATCATTCCTCCCTGGTAACCTGGAAACAAAACAAGAAGTTTCTCCTAGAGGAGATGTTAGTTATATCTAGTAAATGATTACAGTAAGCATTTATCTCTATAGTGTTTAACAATTAACAAATCTGATATGTGTAGATTTGAATCTTATGAATTTAATTAATCAAACCTGGAACCTCGAGTGTTGTCCTCAAGAATGAGTGTGTTGCTTTTCTTCCGAGTCTCTTTCACTCAAAAGGACAAGTACTTTCTTCAACCCGTCCTTTGTACTAAGACAACATGATTTCTTGACGAAAAATTGGGTTAGAGAATAAACTCTATAATCTCAACTTTAATCAATCTAATACTTAGACTTTAATTTTGACCAATGATTAGTATGATAAATTTAACAGATCAAGATGCAACCTGGATATTCATAAGATTACAATAATGCATAACAAGTAGAGGCATATCAAAGTAATCAAACCTAGGGTGCATAGTTCCTCTGAATGTGTTGGATCATCCCTCTGGATTTACGATTGTTGTTTAGACAAAAGATCCTTTCTCCTGCAAATACCCTTTAAAATAATGATACAGTTTAAACATATGTAAGTACATACCTTTGACAACATCTATTGGTAGTGGCACCATCCGACAACAACAACAATAAATAACAAACCTTTAAAATTTCAGAGGTGCTGCAACTTGTAATTTAAAGTTGGCTGGAGATTTGCTAGGATAAAGCACACTAGGACAATAAAAATCAGTCCCAACACTTCACAAAAACTTTCACTGCAACTGTTGATGTAACTGGCATGAAGGAACTGACATGAAGGAACTGGCACTGCAACTGTAACTCAGCTGCAACTAGTACTTCCACTGCAACTAGAACTGCAACTGCAATTGGTACTGTAATTGCAACTGGTATTGCAATTGCAACTGGTACTGCAATTGCAACTGCAATTGGTATTGCAACTTAGGGTTTTATGAGGAAACCCTAATTTCTCAAGCTTCAAATTTCAGAATTCTGATCAATGGACTAGATGCGCCCTCCTAGGGCGAGTTCCTAGGTGTGGTTTCTTTCTTCAACGTCCTCCTTAAACAAGAAAAACATCATACTTAGGGTTTATACAAAAACCCTAATTTTGCAGCAGCTACAATACTGAAACTGAATCTCGGAGAGGGTGCGTTGAAGCTAGCCACTTCTTATAAACTGTGAGTTGGTCTCTTTTAGGCCTTCTCTGATACCATGTTAATGTTTTACTTATACAACTAGCAGTTACAATTCTTTTTTATTATTATAATCATTTAACACATTAGCTACATAAATAAGATCACTGAAAGAGATGTAATCATAGAAACAATAGAGACACATAGATTATCCTGGGAAATCCTCACGGGGGAGAAAACCCAACAAAAACTTCCTCAATATAGATAGACCAAAGACCGAACATAAGATCCTCCTCTACTCCTTCACTAGGAAGAGTAGTGCACCACTTAACCAAGAAATACCAAGACACAGACCAAGAACCCTCCTTGACGTCACACTAAGCTGCAGTAGCGGTTCCTCCAAGACTTGCGCACTTCTTCATAGCTGCAGAGCTAGTGTGGTGAGTATGTACAAATGAGGCGCTGGGCTCCCTTATAAATAGTGGTTTGGCCAGCCTATAATTAGTTTTGGGCCGACCTGTCACTTTACCCTCTTAATTTACATTTAACTGTCAAGGCACAATAGGGTCGACTTTTACTAAGGCACAATAGGGTCTAATTAAATATAATAATATTATTCATCTCTCTTAGGTAGAATATTCTTCGCAGCTACAATATTTCTACACCGACTCAACAAAACTCAGCTGTGAGCCTCTGCGTCACCCGTACGGCCCTCTGCGTGAGCTTGGCGTCACCTTGTACGACTGCCCTTCAAATCTGAAAATCAGCCTCTGCTAAAAGCCAAGGAAGAAGGTCGATCCTCTTCAGAAATATCCTCTGTCTTCTTTGCAAAACATGTCCACCAAACCGTCAAGTGATTTTCTCTAGATCTCTCTCTCTCCCAATGCTCACATGCATAAGTGATGCACCCCTCTACCAAGTCGATCTTTTTATCTCTCCATGAGTAAGTGAAAACTCTATCTCCAAAATGATTGAGGGCCAAGATTAACCCTCACTCACTCAATGAGATGGACAGTCATGATTAAAAGATCACAACTTAAATTATTTTCCACTTAAACCTTAGAAAAAGGTACTCATTAACTCAACAGAAGAACATAACACTTCAACTGCACTTTTCCTAAGTTAGACTTAGGAAGGAGATTAATTAATCAACTTGACGAAGTTTCATTGTCCTCCACCCATTCTAGGACGCCATGCATGGAGAAGATCTTATGAGTTACACTTCTCAACACTCCCTCTTAACGAGGAAGAGATTATGAACCAACCCCATCTTGTCTCGGAACTTCATAAACTTCTGTTTGCAAATTGCCTTGGTAGAGGGAATAGACTATGAGGAGACATTTGCTCCTGTTGCTCGATACACCTTCATTCAGATGATCATTGCCCTTGCTTTAGCCATGGGTTGGAGATTACATCAGATGGATGTAAAGACAATTTTCCTCAATGGAGAGATTGATGAACAGGTGTGCATCGAGCAACCAGATGGTTTCATGATTCATGGGAAGGAGTCCCATGTGTGCAGGTTGAAGAAGGCCCTGTATGGACTCAAGTAGGCACCTCGAGCTTGGTATGCAAGGATTGATGGATACCTGATGAGTTTGGGTTTCAGCAAGAGTGTTGTTGATGCCAACTTGTATTATAAGATTGTTGATGGCGAGTCGTTGATTTTGATCATGTACGTTGATGATTTATTTCTCATCGGAGCAGAGCGCCTCATTACTTGGTGCAAGCATGAGTTGGCCTCTGAATTTGAGATCAAGGATCTTGGCATGATGCAATATATCTTAGGACTAGAAGTGTGGCAGAGAATTGGTGAGATCTTCCTCAGTCAGGGGAAGTTTACAGTTAAGATTCTGAGGAGATTTGGGATGTTGGACTGTAAGTCCATGGCCACACCGATGTTGTCGAATCTGAAGAAGTTGAGTGAGTCTTCTTCTGATTCAGATTTGATTGATCCGACTATGTATCAACAACTGATTGGATCATTGATGTATCTGGTTAACACCAGACCAGATATTTGCTATGTAGTGAGTGCACTTAGCCAGTTCATGAGTCAACCGAGACAGATGCATTGGGTAGCAATGAAGCATTTATTGAGATACTTGCGAGGCACAGTTGGATGTGGCTTGAGATATGCTTCCAATATTGACATGAAATTGCAGGGATATACTGATTCTGATTGGGCAGGGAGCACAATGGACAGGAAGAGCACCTCATGATGTTGCTTCAGTTTGGGGTTTGCCATGGTTTCCTAGTGTAGCGGGAAACAATCTTCTGTGTCTTTGAGCATCGCAGAAATCGAGTCTATTGCAATATGTATGGCAGTACGCGAAGCCGTGTGGCTTCGAAAGCTCCTTGCAGGATTGTTTGGATAGATGTTGGATCCCACCGTGATTCATCGTGATAACCAGAGTTGTGTGAAGCTCACAGAGAATCCAGTATCTCATGATAGATCGAAACATGTTGAGATCAAGTTTCATTACATTCGAGATATGGTGCAAAGGAAAGCAGTACTGGTGCAGTACCTTCCTATAGATGTTCTCACCAATGTTACAAGAACTGGACCGGAACCGGCAAAACCGGCCGGTCCGACCGGTTCCAGACCCTGACCGGTTCAAACCGGCCCCTCAAACCGCTTTAGACCGGTTCCGTACGGAACCAGCTGGTTCCTTCACGAAACTGGCCGGTTCCGTAGGGAACCGGTTTTTTTCCCTGAACCGGCTGGTTTCGTACGGAACCGGTTTTTTTTGATAAGGAGGCCCGCGGACGGAAAAGTAAGGAAATTTTTGATTTTTTAAAAGAAATTAGGGTTGGGGGCATGCATGGGAAGCTTCTAGAATTGTCT
Source organism: Picea sitchensis (assembly GCA_010110895.2). NCBI lineage: Eukaryota > Viridiplantae > Streptophyta > Pinopsida > Pinales > Pinaceae > Picea > Picea sitchensis. The sequence goes on along the minus strand of SNQJ01S0000791.1, from coordinate 24,904 downwards.
AGAGCCCCTAATGAAGCTATAAAGCCAACCCCACCCCCTCTCTTTCACTCACACTACTCACATTCTCCTTTCTCTTTCATTTTCATCCTTTTACTTAAATTTTTAACATTACCATTAATTGTTTCAGGATGTTTGAGAGTGGTTCCAACCTCATTGGACTTCATATGGAGAAAGTAGAATTTTAGGTCCTGTTGCCGCCTTATACACACCTTTGG
>SNQJ01S0000790.1:295428-309512 GCA_010110895.2 Picea sitchensis | reverse complement strand
ATATTTGGTATATATATGCACACTCTTCTTCTTTTTTATTTGTCTCATATTCATTAAACTTAACAGTAATTCATATAATATTTGTTATATATACACACCCTTGTTTAATCTATTTACATTGCGTTAAATATTGGGCAACATTCGTTAAATAGTTTCGAGCAATCTACAAGAGACAAACATCAAAGAGACATTTAAGGACAATCTAGCATTTCAGAGGTTAGTATTTTTTTTTTTTAATTCTTACCATATATATATATATATATATATATATATATATATAAGATCAACTTTGAATTATATGAGATTTTTTATATTTTTTCTAAAGAAAACACAAGTTCTAAAATATTTTAAAACCCTTTTGGAAGAAATTTTAGCAAAATTTTTTGGATTTTAAGAAGAAAAAATGGAAAAAAAACAAAACAAATTTTAGTGTATTTTTTTTATAATTATTTTTACATTTTTTTGTTTTTTCAGTAATTTTATTATAGTTCTGACCTGTGGGGGTTGCCTGGGAAGATTCCCCTCCACGCGAGACTAAGTATTGGGCTACGGGAAATGCCCGACATCACCTATAGCGCTCTCGTAGGCCAAGACTTGGTCTCGCATGGAGGGGGTGATGTCAGGCATCACCCCTAGTACCCCCACGGGTCAAGTAATTTTTCTTTTTAATTCAAATCTTATAGAAGTTTTGTTTATATATATAGTGTTAACATTTTACCATCATTATTATAAAGACATAATTATTTTTTTAATTTTTCATATAGGAAAGATGGGATCAAAGAAATTACATGTGAATGTATCGAGATAAAGACCTATAATAATGGCATCCAAAACTATAGTTGGGGCCTCTATGAATGCTAGGCAACAAATTGATAGAACATTTGTTCAAGGTCAAACGCATGAGCTCTCAAGAGAAATGAAGAATGTTAGAGAGTGGAAATTTGTCGAAGGTAAAAACATAATGGAACATTCTTGATTTGTAAAAGATAGATAAGACAACAATTGAGAGCATATATATTTATATTGTGTCAAGTTTGAATATGTGCAAGGAAATTATCAGTCACTCGGTTTTTTATGAGATATATGTTTGGTGTCAGACACATATATTGTTTATGCACTCGTGAAACAAGTGAGGACTTATATCAAGATTAGATATTGTTTCAAATTGAGCAATTATAACAGGGAAGAAAGTTTTACAGAATTATGTGCATATGTCGTTGAAGATATTGAGAGAGACAATGTAAGTTTGTTTATTCTTATTTTTGTATCATGTATTATTATAAGTATCATGATAATTTTTACATCTTATTTAACACTGAAATGTTATATTTTATTTTTACAGGATTTTTCTATGTGACTTTCACATATGTTAGTGGGGATTTACTCTACAAAGAAAAATATCATGGAAGTTGTTGGAGCCGCCTTTGTTTTTTTTAACCTGTTTAAATTTTCATATCTTAATGCTTGAAATCGAAAGCCGGTTTTCATATTCTCCTTTATTTTTCCCAAAATCTCAGAGGTCTCATCACACAAACAGTGACGGTCATCATACTCTTACAGCACAATTTATTTTATTTTAATCGTTTAAACGAGTCTCTCCTTTTTACCTCAGGATGTCGCGTGTCGAAATTTATAGATCACCTAGTTTACAAGTCCCTAGGGGCGAAACATCGAACTAGTTTTAAAAAATTTACCCAGATCATTATCGAGAGTAAAATTACTCTAAACCGCAGTTAAGCATCATCGGGATTTCGTGTCTTGGCGTTTGCTAGCTCCAAAAGTCTTAACATCGTAAACCCGATAGCCGAAACCGTGAGATTATTGTTTTAGTAACATGAGTTAATGTTAAAGGTAAAAAGTTCAGCCGCGGTTAAGCTCTATCGGGAATTTGCAACTCAGTGTGTTTTTCCTCAAAAGTTATACCTTCGAAGCCCCGTGTCACGAAGTCGTGATATAGATATAAACGTAAATAATTAAACACTTAATCTGGTTTTGTCCTTCTTTTTTAATTAGATCATATCATCGTGATTCCGCAACTCGGAATACGAGAATCTCGAGAGCTATACCTTCAAATCCCCCAGTTGCAAATTCGCGATATAAATAAAACGTAATTAATTAAACACTTAATCCTGGTTTCGTTTTGTATTAACCAAATGTTAACTGTCGCAATCTCGGGTTTTAAAGGTGTAAAGGGTTAAAGTGAAAACTCTCGATGAGGCGAATGCCAAAAGATTAATTAACATATTTTAATTAAGCTAAGCCAACATTTCCATTGTCTTAATACAAAAATTAATATGCACAGTCTCCGAAGCGATTTTAAACCTTCTTTACGCCAACTTGCATTATGAATTGTCAACATTTATGACATTAATTAAAAATGAGGCGAATTGACAAGTAAGGGTTTGGTTTTTATCGCTAAATTTATATTTAAGAATGATTTGACCGTTCTGTCCCTAAGGACGACCTAGTTTTAAATAGTCGAAGACATGGATTTTTTATTTGTTGTCTCAAATTTCATTTTTATTCTACGCAGAGCCAACTTTTTGTGAGCGAACTAATTTATGTATGTATACGTATTTTTATCACAGGAGAGCTAAAGTAGAATCCCCTGCCATGGCCCCGCGAAAAGTGTCTAAAGCCAATGTTGAGGTTTCAAGACAGGGTTCAGATAACATTTCTGATACTTCACCTCGAAGTGTCGACTTTGTCAGGACCTGGTCATATATTTTTGAGGTTCTACAGTCTGAATTGGTAGATGTTTTGGGTGATTCCAGTGAAAATGAAAAAGATGACCTGATCACCAAGTATAAGATCGTCGTCCAGGCTCAAATGCATAAAGTAGCGGCTAGGCCACGTCTGCTCCCTTATTACGATATGATCTGGTGGGCATTAGACCATGTAGATATACCAACCAAAACCATCGTCAACGAGCAGAGGGTCACCATTGGGACTTTCAGACCTGAACAATTGTAGGCTATGCACAAGTTTCCAGTCGTGTCGGACTTTGTGCAATACAATAAGACTATGTCTGGTTTAATCAAAGATTGGGTTTCACACCCTATGAAGTTCAGGGCAGACAGTAATGGTATATATTCAATAGCTTCTTTGGAATCACAATTCAAATATATCGATATGATGACCTACAGATTATATGGGAGAGAGGACACCACACATTTTTTCCTTTAGTGGGTGCTTCTAATTCACACGGTCGTCGAAGGTTGTTCCTTCGACTGGGCTAAACTATTGTCTGATAGTTTTACCAATCGAGTTACAGAGTATCGAGCACAGAAGGAGAGCGGAAAGATTGCTTCATTCTTTATGTCTGCGTATATCATGGACGCCGTGTGTTTTCTGACACCTTTTCCCTTGATGAGTTGGAGCTGGACTCCATCGGAGGCTGAGCCCATCCATGTCTACCATTCAAAGTTGTCGGAAGACAAAGCTTCAGATTTTGTGTATGAAATATTTAATTGGGTAATGGTACCACTGCATGTCACTATCTTCGACCACACACCACCCAGGATCTCAGACAATATCGCGGTAAATCTGAGCAGTATAGCCGATTGGTACGTAGAATCAGAATTTTCATATCTCAGGGTTTTTGGCACTTCTGTTCCTCCAAGTGCCTTACCACTATTCATACTCGATAGGCTAGCTTGTCGTGAGATTTCCAGGCAAACCGTAATCGGTGGTGTAAGCAAGGAGCTTAAGGGATATTCTAAGAAGGTATGGCCACCTTTTCCTATTCATTTAAGTTCCTATTCTTTGTTAGATTTCGGGCATGCTAAAGCTGAGGCAGCAGCCCTGGAGGACCTGAAATCGGTTCATGTCGAATTCAAAAGGCACGATCCACGGAGGGTCGTAAGTAATCACTTAGCCAATTGTGGTCTTAAAAGGTTCGAACATGAAAATTCACCCTCGGATGACATTTTCCGAGGCGCAAGATCTTATGCCGAGGTGTTGGCTTGGATATAATCCCTAGCACCCAAAAAAAGGGCTGATGTTTTAAAATTCCAAGAACATCGGCGGAGTTGTCTTCCCCCAGTATTGCAGGGTGAGAATCCGATAACAGCAGAGGTGCAACAAAAAGGATCCGAAGGCTCAAAAGATTCATCACCCAGACAAGAAGAACACCAGGAAAAGGAAGAGAAAACTAGGAGCCCGAAACCAGAAATGAAAACTCCCGATCCACCGAAAAAGCCGACTCTAGATGCCACTCCTGGCCAATCAGCTAAGCAAATCAAAGATCCCATCACCTCCATTACTCCCTTATAGTCAACTCAAGGGAACATAGACGCGGGGTGGATTTTCAATGAAGAATTGAGGCCTATAAGAATGGAGGAGCTCCCTCCAAATGAGTTCTTTTTTGATAAAAAGAGAAAAGTTGTGGTAAAAAGAGAATTCTATCAAGAAGCAGAATCAACGGCCAAGAAATTTAAGGTGTTGACCGACGGGAAGGACAAGAAGAAAGAAGAGTTTGAGACAGAAATAGCCAGGACATTAGGGGTGTATGTTACGGCAAACCAATTTTCAGTCGGGGTTTTGAAAAATCAGCTGAATCGAAAAAATCGCCTCATCAAAACCTTAGAAGCTAAACTAGCCACAGCAGAGGAGGCTGCCAAGGACCAGGCAAGCACAGGAATAGAACAAGCAAGAATGGCCGACAAAAAGGAAATTGAGTTGCTCAAAGCTAAGCTTGAACAAGTAGAGTTGGTAGCTCAGACCAGTCAAATACAGGTAGGCCAGCAAAGAGACTTGATTGAGCAGCTACAATTTAGATTAGAGTTCACCAAAAGCCAAGTTATAAATATCAGGATATTCCAGTCCCAGGCTATGGAGATTCGGAGCAGGGTTTCTGCAGCCCAATGAAGTTTACTTGCCAAGGTAGAGACGATTCGGGATCATTTTCTGCTTATCGATCAAGTATTAGAAAACTTATCTGTCAGAGAGAGAGAAGTTGGAGTAGCTCGGAGCACATTTTTCAAGAGGCTGTAATAGCTACAGCAAACGGAGAATTGGGAAAAAGTTCTAATTTTTCCATTTCGAAGCAAACCCAAGGTAATATTTTGTTGAAAGAATGGGAACGTGGCATATCAGAAGGCAAATTGCAAGCCAAGAAGTTAAGGAAATCCTGTGAAGAGGCTTTCGGTTCTATAGATGGGAATCTGTTAGGCACTGATAGCGAGAGCAATGCTGAGACATTGAGCCAAATAAATATGGCAAAACTCTCGCTTGATATAAATGAGAAAGAAGAAAAAGATTCGGCCGAAGTCTCACAAGTAACTCAGGCAGACATAGTTCAAATAGATAAATGGATTATTAAACCAAGTGTGCGATTGTGCACCATCGACATCCTAGACCGACAGATGGAAGAAAGGTTACCACAAGTAGTCAGAGATTGTTATATTTGTGAGGCCAATTGTCAAGCGGAGCCTTCTAGGTTGATATGTCGGCTGGTGGAGAAATGTGTCACTTGTACCGAGCATTCGAAGGGGCAGGCTTCTGGTACTAAATAAAGACAGAGATAAAGAAATGAAACGATTGATCTCCTTCTTGTTGTAACTGAAAATCCTGGAACGATTGAGATTCCATCATATGTAAATCTGTATAAATATACAATAGAAGGAAGGAACAAGGGCTGGACCTTTTTGGGTCGATTGTAATAGAGATTTTTCTCCCTCGAGAGTTAATATAAACCAAATCCGAAGATTCTTGATTCCGTCACGACTGTGTTATGAGTTTGTTTCTTTATATTTCATATTTCATTTCATTTCATATATGTATCTGATGAATGCTTCGCTATAATTTAGTACAACCTCTACTATAGTGAATAAATTTTAGTTTTCTATATTGTTTATCGTTTTTTCTCTGTACCGGCTATCAGTAGGTATAAGACCAGTGAACATTTTAGATTTCTATATATATTATGTTTCATCACATTATTTCTTTATCTTTTTTCTTCTTCTGTTTATAAGTGAGATTCTCCCTTGATAGGAGCCTTACATGATAGACAGCTTAATGTTTTTCTTACACCTCATACACATTTATTAAAATATAACTCAGTTACGGGAAAGGGCCTTTGGTTTGCATCTTGTTTTCACTATCGGAGCTATAACTCTCCTTTATACGACCGAAATCGAGACAGCATCTAAAAACTTTCTTTGAGATTTTCTTATTATTTTGTTCCTCTATGACTGTCCCTATGACAAGACAGCCTAATATCGAACCCGAACTATCAGATCAAACACATATTGCCTTGAATCTTTTTTATACTATTCTTAAAACAACCACTACCCGGGTAGAACTGGAATGTTCATGGGAAGCGATTGAAAGGGACATAAACATCCAGGAACAGTTGGAAGCTAGACAACAACCTAGAAATCAACCCTAGCTTCTCCTGTCGAAGGTTGACATTTCTTTCTTCTCTACCCCTTACTCACTTTCGGATGCCTAGACACTGTACTTCTAAGCCTTAAGTACAAACTCTGGAACAACATCTTTTTGGCGTCGTTGCCAGGGACCGAAGTTACGAAATCGTTTTCCCTAGGAAAAAGACATTTTTCGTTGAAAGTGCCACCCTTTGATAATGAACAAAGAGTGCACACCTTTTAAAGGATTTCCAATCTTTCACTTGGCGACTCCACGATTAATAAGCTGGCATCTGGACAAAGGAATACTCGGCAAAACCCGGATGGTAAACAGGCCACACCCGTTACCGATCCTGAGAAGATTTTAAAGGAGAGAGGCTCTCTTAAGCCGACCCCTGTAGTTTATCAGCTTAAATACCCACAACTAAAGACCAAGAGTTCTTCTGGACCTTCAACTTCACGCAGCCCTCTTTTTGACACTAAGGATCTAACATCAAACTGCTCCGAAGTTGGAAGCAAAACCCGCCCGATAACCTCTGTAGAAAATAAAGGAAAAAGTCCTGTAGAAAATTTATCTGTTGTCGATACACCGTCGACTCTTCAATTAAATTTCGCGACCTCACACAGTCTCGAAGAATATTTCACACATCCGGTTTCCACACCCGTTGGTTCTCCTGATTACATCTCTTGCAAGTCCGAAGAGCCAAGCCCTCACATCCCTTACCAATCATCCTCGGATTTTTCGCCCCGCGAAGAGAGTAAAGATTCACTTTTAATCTTCCAAAACCCCCTTTACAACTTTTGGCTAATAACGATGGCAGCCGTCGGAGGGGGAGGTGGAGGGGTTGTCGGAGAAGGAGGTGGAGGTGTTGTCGGAGGAGGAGGTGGAGGTGCTCCTGGGGGAGGAGCTGGAGGCCAAGGGCCTGCCCCCCCTCCCAGAGTGTTTGCTAAAGTGGCAGCAAGATACACTCCTTTGGTATTGTCCGTTCCTCTGCACGACCTTCCCAAAAATTATATAAAAAATTTGCCAAAATTCACTGGGGAAGGATATATGACCACAACTGAACACATAAATTTCTTTGATCAATTCGAAGACATCCTAGGTCTCGAACATGAAGATGTGTATTCGAGGCTTTTCGTCCAAACCTTCGAAGGTCAGGTTCGAACTTGGTTTCAGAGTCTACCTGCAGGATCTATCTTGTCCTATGATGCCTTGGAAGATGCTTTCCTTAGAAAATGGGGCGAAAGAAAGGACCACCTATACTATTTAACCAAGTTTGGGTCTTTAAGAAAAAAGAGTTCAAAAACAGTTATGGAGTTTATTCAAATATTCAACAAGTTGTATAACAAAATCCTAGCCAAGGTTAAACCGTCCCAACCCGCAGCCAAAGTAACTTTCGTGGGGGATTTCGAACCAGATTTTGCACTTCTTTTACGAGAAAGAAGGGGAGCTACTCTAAATTGAATGCAAGATGACACTGTAGAAATTGAGTCGAATATAATGGCTTCTGGTAAGTTAAAAGATAAATTAGAAGCGGGAAACCGAGAAACTAGACGCTTTAGAGAACAAGCAGGGCCTTCAGGGTCTAATAGATACATAGATGACAAAGTAGACGATATGGCCAGGGTAATTAAGGAACTATCTAATAAGATATCCAGAATGGAGCTAGAACAGGCCAAAGCCGATTCTTTCGCCAAAAAGGATTTTAGAAAGAATCCCAATCCCCCAAATCAGCAAAGACAGATAAAAAATGAAGATCAAAAAATACAAACTCCCCTAAAGAACGAAAATTTTATAGGAGCGAATGATCTCCAAGATTTCAGAGATTTAGATGATGATGTCACGAACTTGGGTGATGACTGCACACAACCTTATCTGACTAGAGAGGATTATGAAAAATCTCTAAACACTCAACAATCGTCTATTGAGGGTGAAGAAAGAGATTATGTTGACCTTTGTAGTTATCAAGAAGAAACTAGTATGATAATGGCCGAGGTCCAACCTAGGTATAACTTGAGATCTAAGGGTAAGCCTATTTCAACTACTCAACCTAAGAAAATTCTCCCAAGAGGTCAAACTTATGAGACTACCCCAGGAGAAACCGTGTTACCTAACAGCAAAGCGAAAGTAGTAAATGCGCAAGAACCCGAAGTATAAAAGGTTGAGACTAAAACACAAGAAATCGAAGCAGCTAATACAAATACACCTTTAACCAAGATCATGAGTAATAAGGCAGTCTAGACAAATAAGTTGGAAAAGAAGGATTTAGAAGTCCCAACTAGAGAAACAGACAAGGTGAGCGGAGTTTTCAGTTTTGAAAACGAGATAAATAAAATTAAGATACCAATTCCTCTGGTAGAGTTAGCAAAAAACCCAGTTTATCGAAAGCAGATTACCAAAGTGATAAGCGTTTCAGAGCTAGAAATCCAATCTGACGTTTTGAACCTGGAAGATGATAAGCCCAACATCACTTTTGGTCCACATTTTGAAGGAGCCAAAGACACTGTTTCTCCCTTTTATATCACCTTAAACATGTACGATCAACTGCTACATAATTGCATGCTAGACTCTGGAGCCTCACATAACGTGATGCCTAAAATTATTATGGACAGATTGGGTCTCCAGATCACTAGACCTTACATAGATCTTTACTCATTTGATTCGAGAAGAGTTGAATGTATGGGAATGATAAAGGATTTAGTAGTCACCCTGGCACAGGTCCCAGTTAAGAGCATCTTGATGGATGTGGTCATTGCGGATATTCCCCCCAAGTACGGCTTACTGTTGTCTAGGTCATGGGGAGCCAAGCTGGGGGGTTCTCTTCAACTGGATATGACATACGCCACGATTCCTATGTTTGGTGGGAAATTTACTCGGTTGTATAGGGAGACGAGGTTAGCATATACAGTAAGCAACCCTCAAAATCCAAACAATTTCCCTATTTACATTGCAGATCAAGATTTAGGAAATTGTATTTTATCTTTTGACAACGGTTTAGATGGTTTCACAGAGGAAAACGATATAGAGCACGAAGAGTCAGGTTACATGACCGAGGATATGTGTAGCACCGGTATCTGGAAAATGTTTTTTGACGGTGCCCTGTCTTGAGAAGGGGCTGGTGCAGGAGTGCTTTTTGTGGCACCTGAAGAAAGGTTCGTTGTCCCTTTTTCTTACAGACTACAATGGGATATAGATTATACTAACAATGTATGTGAATACGAAGCCTTTGTCTTAGGATTAGAGGCTGCCAAGAGGCTAAAAATAAAAAACCTAGAGATATACGGAGATGCGGAGTTGATAGTCAAACAAATAAATCGGCAATACCAGGCCAAGAATCCCAGATTAAGAGCATACAGAAATTGCACCTGGGATCTAATGGAGAACTTTTTCTTGTCTGTAAATATCCACTTCATCCCACGAACAGAAAACTTACAAGATTATGCTTTAGCTAAAGCAGCTTCAACTTTCACTCCTCCTACAACCTTTAAATTGAAGTATCACATAGAGATAAGACATAGACCATCTATACCGAATAATATCCAGCACTGGCAAGTTTTTGAGGGTGATGAACAAATTAAGAAGTTTCTTGAAGCAGTAGATGAATTTTCTGAAACTCACGCGGATCAAGAAAATCAGAATGACCATATATGGATCATGCAAGAAGGAGAGGACCCTCAAGCTTTCCAAGACAAAATCTCAAATCATCACATGCTGGTCCTAAAAAATAACCAGATTCCGAAAGGACTGATCCCTCTGGAAAGAATGTTTGATCAAAATGACAAACCTGTAAAATCCACCTTACAACCCCAACCAGAAGAGGTCGAGGACTGTGACATAGGAACCAAAGAAGAGTCCAGGATGGTTAAAATATCTAAACTCCTCCCCCCTGAAGTAAAAGACAAGTATAAGGACTTACTAAGACAATTTAAAGACGTATTCGCCTGGTCTTACGACGAGTTAAGAACCTACGACACTACTGTGATCGATCACAAGATACCTCTAAACCCTGGGGTCAAACCCTTTAGACAAAAGCTTAGGCAGATCAAACCCATTTTATTGCTTGTGGTCGAGAGAGAAGTGAAGAAACTTTTAGAGGTGAAAATTATAGTACCTCTGAGATATTCCGACTGGGTGGAAAACCTGGTCCCGGTCAGAAAAAAGAGTGGGGAAATTAGACTGTGCGTGGATTTCATAAATATAAATAAGTCCTCCCTTAAAGACAACTATCCTCTACCTAAAATGGATCACATGCTAGAAAGGGTAGTTGGGGCGAACAAAATGTCTATGATTGACGGTTTCTCTGGATATAATCAAATTTCCATGATGAACAAGATAAAGAAAAAACAACTTTTACTACCCCTTGGGGTACGTTCATGTATGATAAAATGCCTTTCGGTTTGATGAATGCAAGAGCCACATTCCAACGTGCAATGGACATCGCTTTCATCGGAGAGAGGGATAAGTTTGTAGTCATCTATCTCGATGATTTAATGGTTTTCTCCAAATCCGACGAAGAGCATTTGGTACATCTTAAACAAACATTCAAAAAATGCCGCAGGTTTGGTCTCTCCTTAAACCCCAAGAAATCACACTTCACCATGCAAGAAGGTAAACTTTTGGGTCATATTGTATCTAAGGATAGAATTAATATTGATCCTAAGAGGGTTGAAGCGATAGACACTATAAACATTCCTAGAAATGTAAAAGAAATTCAATCTTTCTTAGGAAAAATAAATTTTTTACGAAGATTTATCCCGAATTTCGCTGAAATTGTAAAATTGATCACAGATATGTTGAAAAAGAACAGCGAAGTAAAGTGGACAATAGAAGCCAAAGCGTCATTCGCACACATTAGGAAATTCATAGCCGAGGCACCTGTATTGGCAAGCCCCGATTATCTAAAAGAATTTCTTATTTTCTCGTTTGCCTCTGAACACACAATTGTTGCGGTGCTCCTCCAAAAAAATGAAGAGGGTTTCGAACAGTCGATCACCTTTTTCAGCAAGAGCCTCAGAGACGCAAAACTCAAATATGATATAATAGAAAAACAAGCATACGCCATGGTAAAATCACTGAAGGCATTTAGAACATATGTATTACACTCCAAGATAATCGCGTACGTACCTACAAGTTCTGTTTAATATATTTTGGTACAACCAGACAGCGATGGGAAAAGAGGATGATGGCTTTCCAAGATTCAAGAATTTGACCTGGAAATCAAGCCTACTAAACTAATAAAGGGACAAGGCATGGCCAAACTTTTGGCTGAATCAAATCTCAGAGCTCTAGATATAAACTGCCTACAGGAATGTGAGGAAGACATGAACATAAACGAGATTGATGAACGAACAAATGAAATTAAGATCGAGGAGAAGTTTGTATCATCAGAATGGTACAGAAACATAGTATCCTACCTGCTGACTCTAAAATGCTCGAGTGAACTATTGCCATCAAAAGCCAGGACTTTAAAGCTTCATGCAGTTAAGTATTGTATTGCCGAAAATCAACTATATTGGAAAGACCCACTCGGTTTCTTATTAATCTTCTTAGTCGAATCGAAAACAGAAAGGGTTATAAGTGAATTTCACGAAGGAGTGTGTGGAGGACATCACGCTTGGAGGGCCATAGCTTACAAAATTCTGAGGGTTGGGTATTACTGGCCAAAACTTTTCTCAGACGTTAATGCCAAGGTCCGAGCCTGTAACCCTTGTCAACTATTTGCAGGCAAACAGAAACTCCCAACGCTACCTTTAGTTCCGGTCAAAACTGAAGCCCCTTTTCAACAATGGGGGCTAGATTTTATAGGAGAGATTAATCCACATTCTAGCGCCCAACACAAGTGGATCTTAACTTCCACGGACTACTTTACTAAATGGGTAGAAGCTATTCCAACCAAAAGAGCAACTGACTCGGTGGTAATAGATTTCTTAGAAGACAATATCTTGTCAAGATTTGGCTACCCCCAAAAGATAGTCACAGATAATGCCCAAGATTTCAAATCTATGGCTATGATTAGCTTCTGCCAAAAGTATAATATCGTTCTTGGCCATTCTACAGCGTACTACCCCCAAGGAAATGGACTGGCCGAGTCATCTAACAAGAGCTTGATCAATATAATTAAGAAAGTGTTGGATGAAAACAAAAAGTCTTGGCATGTGCATTTAAAGTACGTCTTGTGGGCGAATCGCATAGGCACTAAAAATTATATCGGCATTTCCCCTTTTCATATGGTATATGGGACAGATGCGGTGTTACCTATAAATTTAGCACTCCCCGTGATGAAATTGTGGCAAGATCAAAAAGAAGAACCTAATCATGTCACCAGGAGGATAAACCAGCTAATCGAGGTTCAACAGCAAAGGGTCGAAGTAGATGAAAGGTTGCAGAAGTATCAAGACGACATGAAGGCATTATTTGACCATAGGGCAAAGGACAGAGATTTCCTCCCAGGTGATTTAGTATTAAGGTGGGATGCAAGGAGGGAAGAAACAGCGAAACATGGTAAATTTGATCACCTCTGGTATGGGCCATTCAGAGTCTCAGCTCTCGAAGGAAAAAATTCTTTCCTACTAGAAAATCTAGACGGTGAAATCCTCAACGCCCCTGTCAACGGGCGTTACCTGAAGCATTATATGACATATGCAGTCGCCAAAAAAAATAAAATAGATTTGTATATTCATATATAGAATTGTTTACATATGTATATATATTTCATTTTGCATTGCTATTTTGATTTTCTTTTCTTTTCGTAAATTTTCGACACCTTTTAAAAAATAAAAAATAAAAAAAAATAAAAAAGCCTTGATAACCTTCATATTTACCTTTTACAGGATTCCAGCTGTAAACAAAATGAGTAGGAGAAGGAACCAGAAAGTCGTGTATCGGAAAATAAATTGGCTTAAACAAGTGATAAAAAATATTTTTGATAGTTTGGAAAGAAAATGAAACAATAAGATAAAGGTGAGAATTCCTAAAAGACTTGTTTTGAAGGGTTCTCAATGGAAACCAAGATAACCCCATAAGAATGCGGCAATAACATCTGAAATAATAAATAAAGGAACATTTTCATGACTAAGCGTTTACAAAAGGATAAGACGAAATGAATAAGTCACCCAAAGTAAAGCACCCCCGAAAAAGATTTTCAAGAGTCAGTTTTTATTTTTGAAACCTCATTTTTCAGTCCGTAGATCTCTATCTGTCACCCTTTTCTGCTTTCTGGTTTGCCTTTTGAAAAAGCCAGCATCTTTCCAGTTTCGCATACGTAGGGGGAAGAGATTACGTTTTAACCTCGAAAGTTTCAAAGCAGATTGTGAAAAGTAAGCTAGTCTTCACAACTCCTCGGTCCCTCGCTAAACAAAGTGACGCTTAAGTGATCCTGACTTTTCTAGGTTTTTCAACAGTTTCAGAGGATTGAGGCTTGTTCAAATAGAACACCCCAAAAAAGTTAATTTTTCCTTTTCTCCCTGCGAACGAAGGTGTTGTGAAAGTTAAGGGAAGGTTGGTACCGAGCAATCAAAGTAAGTTGACTGACCTATAATGCAAAATGTTACACAGATATCAGCCCTCATACAAACTCATTGCCCCCACTTCACGCTCTAAAAAAGAAAAGTATAAGGCGGGTGGTGAAAGGAAATTCAGAAATGATTTCCCCCATCTAGTCCAAAAGACGATGAAAGGAAATTCAGAAATGATTGCCCTCGTCTCAACATTTAAAT
>SNQJ01S0000790.1:266726-286746 GCA_010110895.2 Picea sitchensis | reverse complement strand
TTATTTGAAATTCACTTTAAAATAAATTTCACTTCTTGATTTGATTGGTTATGAAATATTTGAAATAATTAAAAGATTTGATTGGTTATGAAATATTTGAAATAATTTTTAATTAGTTTATTTTATTGATTTGATTGGTTATGAAATATTTAAAATAATTAAAAAAATTGATTGATTATGAAATATTTGAAATAAATTTTAATTAGTTTATTTTATTTCAAGTGTAAAATGTATTTTTGTTAATATTACTCTTTTATTCTTTATTGGAGACTCAGTTTGAGGATTTTTATTTTTTATTTTAAATAATGTTTATAAATTTTTTATTAGTATTTGAAATTTAATTTGAAATAATTTTTTATTCATTATTGAAGACCGAGTTTGACATGGATTTTTTTTTTTTTAACTAATTTTTTTTTAAATATTATTATTATTTAAAATTCAATTTGAAATAAATTTTTAATTGTTGATTTCATTGCTTATGAAATATTTGAAATACATTTTAATTAAAAATATTAAATTTGCCACTAATATTCGTTGAGATTTGAATCTTTATTTATAATGAATATTATTATGAATATTTTTATTGTATATTTATTTCTTATAAATTTATCTTATTTTCAATTTCAAACGATCTCTATTAAAATTATTTTTTTCTCCACATTTAAAGTGGGCATGTGAAGCTCGTATTGGCAAGTGCCGTGTAAATGGAAGGAAATATGTAAAAAGAGGTCTCAAGATCGATTCTCACCCCGATTTACTCGGAGGGCGTGCTTGGGGTGCTTGCGGGCTATGCGTTTCTCCCTAGGGGTTATAAGGCAGCCGGAAGACAGCTGGCAAGATTCGACCCCATGTCACACAAGTATGATATTATTACAGATTCCAATAGTTTAAAAAAAAAAAAATTAACCTGTAGAAAAATCTACACATCTCCCCTTAAAAATTTAAAAAGGCATTTCACTTTTCTTTGCATCATAGATATGGTATCTTGGCACTTCTCTCTATTATAATTTTTGTAATGTTACAACTGAGTTTTTTCCATTATAAGTTATCATGATTACTGAGCGGTTTGGCATTTCAGTCTAATTTTATCACCTGGAATGTCAACCGGAAAATTAAGATCCAGTCCCATAAAACTCTGGAATGTTTGCCCATTCTCTAGAATGTTGTCCGGAAATTAAGATCTTATCGCATAGAATTCTAGAATGTTGCCTATTTGTAAAAGTAAACTTGTAAAATGACGTGATATCCCTCAACATATTATCTAATCAATATATATATATATATTTAATAATATGATATATAAGATAGATATTAACAAAGTTATTTTTATGAATGTATATTAAATAATTGAGAAATATAAAATGAATTCAATATTATATTTGTGAAATTAAAAAAATAAAAAATATCTATATTTTTTAAATAATAATAAATGTTATCATGTAATAAATAAATATTTTATATATTATTGTTTTTAATATTTTTATTTTAAAATTTNATATTTTTTAAATAATAATAAATGTTATTATGTAATAAATAAATATTTTATATATTATTGTTTTTAATATTTTTATTTTAAAATTTATTAAAGTATTTTTTTTATAAATCAATTTTCATTTTAGTAAATATTAGTCATCAACATTTAAAAAAATTATTATAATATTTATTAATAATTTATTTAAATATTTAAAAATATATAATTATTAACATTTTTAAAGTATGATGAACTAATTCTCATTTTAGTAAAGGTTAATCATCATCAACATTTAAAACAATATTTTTATATATTTAATGATGTATGTATAATAATATTTTTCACATTTTTTTGTAGGGAAGAATTTCTCTCCAAATTTCATCTTCTTGAGATGCCACAACCACAAAAAATGGTTTTATTTTTGTGTAAAAAGGGTATATCATAGTTATGTGTTTATGGACAAGTTTCAAATGGTTTTATTTTTATGTGTCTATGGACACGTTTCAAGGGGCAACCCACATGGCAGTATGGGAAGATGTAATTTTTTTGCAGAAATAGAGTTTGCAAAATTATTCAACACTTAACTTTTACAATGGTTATGGATCTAAAATTTGGAGTGTAAGGACCTCCAATGTCAAATCCTGCAAGCAATCTCTAGATGGAGGTTTGACAAAGCTCATATCACTTGGCAATTTCCTCTCTCCTTTTTCATAATTTTTATTTAGGTAGTAATCAAACTTGTTTTATGCTTGAAATTGAAAATCTACCCTCAATCCAACAAATTTTCCTTTTGAAGTCAACTTTCACTTTGCGCTTAAATGCAATATGGATAACAAAATAATAAAATTTGTTGAAACCAAATCCATGTATCATGTGTGTCTTCAAATGATAAAATTAGTGTAGATGTATTATAATCCATGTTTGAATTTATAGAATGCTAATTTTTTTATTGATGTACTAATTTTTTTTGTTATACTTTTTGTAAGCCTAAAAATTTAAGTTAACACTTTAATTTCTCACCCATGATAAAACAAAGTTAGATTTATTGTAATCCATGTGTGAATTTATCGAATATACTATTTTGATATTTATCAAATACTTTTTTTTTATATTTTTTGGTATAATATTTTGAAAGTGTAAAAATTTAACACTTCAAATTTTCATTCATAATAGATTCAAAATTAAAACAGATAAATGATTGTATTATTTAATTCTTTGGATTATTTGAATGAATTGTGTAGTTTGTGTATGTCATAGCCAAATTTCAATTTTTTTCTACATGAATCTTCATCGCATATGTAGATATCTCCATCTTTGTCTCAAACAAACATGAGAGTTGTATTCAAAGCTTTTTTATTTGTACCTAAACTTCTACTAAGAGGAATTTTGGCTTCATTCAACTTTCAACTTTGTGTGTAGTTAATGTGACTTTTTGTCACACTTTCATCATGTAAGTAGACTCTTACCTCAATACAATTAAATTCACCTTGAATTCTTACCATGCACTACCAAGCTCCTATTGTCCTATCATCCCCATCTTTATCGATCTGCTTGTATAATTTAGCAACCATAAATCTATTATCATTTTGCCAACTTACATGTTCTTGTTTCCACAATATAAAATATATGTCTTATAGTTTAGGTTTTCTTTGTGTTTAATTCTATTTGTCTTGATTTATTTATCAAATCTGTTGCAATGCCTTTTTTACATGTTTTTTTAGGTCACCATTATTTACCGAGGTTAGATTTCACTTTCAAGTTACTTCTCAAAAGCATATTATAGTAAAGTGATTCTCCTAAAGATTTTGAAACTTACAACTTTTGTTCACACTTATAAATAAGAAATTTCCATGATTTGCAATTTGTGTTACAAGCAACTTATATTCATGATTCAAAGATAAACATAAATTAGGAATGGATTATTTTTTATTTATATTTATTGAACAATTTTTTTAATAGAAAATAAGATAATATAAGATAAGATAGTTTTATTAATGTCCAACTAATGACCACAAAAGTAGATCAAATGGATTGTTGAGTACAATGATGTCAACACAATGCGGGAGTGCCAAAAGGTATCCTATAAAAGGTGATAGGAAGACAATAAAGTGCAATAAGGTAGAGTAGTAGAAAGTGAGAACTACCCTGAGGCATGAAAAACCCCTCAGCCTTAAACTCAGATACCTGCTCAGATGATGGGGTGCATCGTAGGAGAAGGTCTAAGGGAAAGAGGAAACAAAAGAGAGGAAATAGATATGTCATGGAATAGATCCATCTCTCCTACCATCTGAGGCTTAATGAAGAAAGCTTAGTATAGTCGGGTGTCCCTAGGGGGGACTGGTGGGGTGCCTGTATCATCTATTGTGATGTTGGTTGGTAAAGGTAGTGCTTCGACGAGGCCTGGGGGATCTCGTTCGTCTCTTGGGAGGGGATCTGGTATGGCCATGTCGTTGAAATCTCGTGAGACGAGTGAAGGTACCACGGGTCCAAACTGATCTGGAGTTTGGGGCTACGCTAGTGTCAGTCTGTCTCTTAGTGCCCCTTCCCTATGGTAACATCGAGAAGAAGGAGGTGATCCATCGAATGGGGTTCGATCTCGTAGGAGGTTGAAGAGTATGGGCTCGAAGGTTGAGGACCTCATTTATGTATAAGGATAAGCACCTCTTATGTGGATATCTGAATAAGCTTGTGAGGGTCTAAGCCCCCTTGAATAGGCAATGAAACCACCCCCTCATCTCATAATAAATGGGGCACTAGAAGATGAAGTGCTCCTCAATCTCAACCTCATGTAATTGACACAGTGACAGATCCTATCTCGTCGGTCGATCCGGTGATCTGTCTCTACCTGAAGTCTATGAGAGCCAAGTCTGAACTGGCCTAGAGGAATGTGAAGAGAATGTACCTAGTGTCGGAATGTATACTATGGTTGAACGATGAGACCATCCCTAAGCTCCAAGAAATGTTCAGTGTAAAAGGCCATCTTTGGACGTAACCCGTTGGGGGGGTTAACCCAAGTGGTCTGGATAAACCTCCTGTAAATTTCATCTATGATAATCTTGTTCAACACCTACCTAGTCGATAGGAGATGGCCAAGTGCATCCAAGGAATACCAAAACGGAGGGAGGCGATGCATCTGAATGCCCACTGACCCTACAAGATCTGAAACCCATGAAAACCAACCTTGATCCCAACCCAATGGGCTAGAGAGGGAAATCATATTAGAAGAGTGGTAATCCAAGTACATGTATCGATATCACCATGTCGCTGAGTCGACTAAGCCTCAAATGCGATGTAGGAAAGAGAACATTCCAAACATTGTCTCAAGTCGGAAGGGTCGAGCCCCAAACTCTGTTGGGATGGTGTGATGAGGGACTATCTCATTGCATCTAAGGATGAGTCAGAGGAGAAGGGTTTGGACTCTCTCAACTGAGGCCCAATCAGACTCTAGTAAGGAAGGATCTTAGATAACTAATCCATATAGAATAGTGGGTCGGATAAGGGAGTTCGTAAGAGACATCTTGGATGGGATGTCATGAAAATGGTGGCAGAAACATTGTCTCTCGAGAAGGGCTAAAGGCCCATAACCCTTGCCAATATGAGGTTGGAGGGTCAGTTGCAAACTAAAATGGGGTCCTGAAAACCGTACTCCCAAGTATGTGTAGGAGCTGGTGATCTCAATATCCTCCCCTTTGAAGAAGAAATGAAGGTCTATGGACTTCTTCGACTCGTTGAAGATCATAACCTTAGTTTTACCCAGGTTGATTGTCAATTGCCAAAGGTCACAGAAGAGAGTAAGGGAATCCAACTGTCTCTATAGTCCTGTTGGAGATGAGGCAAGGAGGACCACATCATTGGAAAAAAGCAAGATGGATATCATAACCTGGTGGAGGAGACACATGTCACCTTCCTAGATATGCTCGTGGAGAAATGCCTCTAGCTCATCAATATAGATCCCAAACAAGGTGGGGGACATGGGGCAGCCTTGTTTAACTTTGATGGTACTCCTGATGAAATATGACATCCTGTGAGCTGTGTGGAGACGACCAAGGACCTAATCGTAGAGGCGCATGATGGCAGTTAGTAAGGTATGAGAGATGTGAATGTCTTTGAGCCTCTAGAACATGGCTTCTCTTGGGACAGAGTCAAAATCCTTCCAAAAATCTACAAAGCAACATTAGACTTTCGAAGACCGATGGCGTTCCTCCTCAATGATGGCCCAAAGGGTGAAGATGTGGTCAATGGTATGATGAGTAGTCAGAATCCTTCTTGTCCCTTAGCTCTAAGGCGTCTACTCCCAATCTCACTGGAGAGATTCATGTGGAGAGTTGTAGCATAAAGATTCGAGAATGTATGGCCCACCATGATTGTCCAATAATTTTTGGGATCTAAGATGGGGCCCGATTTGTGTATCCGGTGAATGATGTGGTGTGACCAAGCTGAAGGAAAACCTGTACAAACCACATGGTTGAAGAGATCATGCAAGTGAGAAACCAAAGCACGAAGACCGTACTTAAAGAACTCTTCCTAAAAACCTTCCTCATATGTTGCTTTGCTATTTTTCATCACCCAAATGGCCTCTCTGATGTCCCTGTTTGAAAATAAGTAGCATGAGGAGGGTGGAGAAGTAACATGAATATGGGCATGTCCAAGTATATAATATAGAGTGGATATCTGGGAAAACATGGAGCCGAGGTCTAGGTTAGGTGGGAGGGGGGGAGCGGTGGGGGAGGATGGTATGCCAGAATTTTTTTATGGAGTAAGGGAAATGGATAATTCATATCTCCTTTGAGAGATAAAGAGACATTTCTTGCGGCGGAGGAGACGACGATACAAAACTTTGAGGCTAGGGTAGGAGGGGTGAGCATGGGTGAATGCATGTCGAAGTTGGCGGTGGAGGGCCTTGCATTCCTCATCGTACCATTGGTTCATAGGGTAGGATTTGTGTTTTTGGGGAGTAGAAGTGGACTAGGTGGAGTGTGGGTAGGATTTGAGGGCTACATCCCAAATGGTGGATGAGAGGTAATCATATTTGGTAGCAAAAGCCTTTCAATTTCTTAGACTCTAAATTTGTGTGGCCAATACAATATCAATTACAACATTTTTAAACAATTACAAGATAGTTCATCCACTTATCATCATAATTTGGTCACACTTATTAGTCAATTTTGAGGCCATTACTAGTTCACTACAAACCTTAGTAATTGTCAATCAAAATCTCCATTTAGAGAAACCACTATCACTCAACGTGACAAGATAAGCAAAAGGAAAAATCATACAGTACTTTAGAGGTGCCTTAAAATTCGTTGATAGAAAAAACACATCATCAATCACAATTCATTCTATTGATACCCTAGAGTGAAATAATGTGATAACGAATCTCTTAAATTTCCTTGTTTCCCAAACATTCCCTCAATTGGCCTTGATGGCTCTTACATCCAAGAAGTTGTAGTGAATAAACCTTCAAGAATGACGTTTGTCCTTGCAATACTATTGCGGGCGTTGATCGATGAAAATTTTAGGGGCTAAGTTCGCCATTTGGATAATTTTCTATTCTTTTTCCAAAAATGTTTTGCTAATTTCCATTTTTTTCCAAAATCGATTTACCCGAATTACATAGTATAAAATTATTGTACTTAAAAAATCATCAAATTTGTCCAGAAACTATATAAAATCCTTAGAAATTTGAATATTTTTACAAAAATATTGTCAAACATTTTATTGTTGGAATTTTAAGAATTAGCAAGATTCATTAAGGTTTCTACACTTTAAGAAGAGTATTGATCCTTTAAATTTTCCTTAGAGTTGACCCACATGTTCATAGGTCAAATACCTAGTCCCTCCATTAGTCTTGATTTCACCCATCCAAATAGGAGAATTGGTCACTAAACTTCTAAAACGGACACTTGTACTTGCACTAGTATTGGGGGAGTTGACTCCCATGTTCATAGGTTGAAGCCAAAGATATGAAGGTCATTCTATGGTCATTGGAAAATGGTTCAACGACATCCTCATGTTCCATTGTTTTTCCAATTCTCTTTGGTCTCTTTCAATTTCCCTTTGTCTTTTCTTGTGCTCCCTTTGGATCCTCTTTTTCTCCCTCTCATTGCAGCATTCCAAGCATAATTTTTTCTCTTGCGCGTGTCCCTCATGTTCACGTTGAATCCTTCAGTGCTCCCCTCTTTCCTGACCAACTTGTGTTGCATTTATCTCCTATACCTACTTCTTTTCCTCTCTTTTTAGTCAACCAACTCCAACTTCCTCTCCTCTACTTCAATTAGGATACTATATAGTCTTTTCTTGTGAGGGTATGTGATTGATTACTAGAATGAATTGAATTGTGAATAGATCCCCATGATTTTTCTTGGGGGAGATTAAGAAATTCAGATAGTGTAGAACCCTCTTGGCTATTGGGATCGAGATTAGCATTAAGGCCCTCTATGCTTTCCATCTTCTATATATTCATACTCACCATTGTTAGCAGAAGAGTAAACCCACAACAAGGGATTATTAAATACATGGTGGAATAGAAGGCATGGAAACACTTTGATCTTCTATAGTCATGTTGGGTTATTGTTTTGAGTTCATTATTCGCTCCCACAACTAGGTAAGTTTGATGCATTGAGTCGACATGTTTAGAGGCTTAAACTGTACCTTCTCTCGATGGTTTGGGTCTGAATCGTCATGGGTGTTTGTTGTTTGGATGGGGCTAGAGCCCTAATTATAATTTTCAATTTGTGTAATATTTGCATCCAAAATCCACTTGTCAAGTTCTATCCCTTGCCACAAAACTAGAATGTCTCGCATCTTGTTGGATGGGTCAAAATCCCTCTTTGGAGTTAGAAAGTCCTTCACTTCCCACCTCTAGAAAACACACGTTGAGTAGCACTTGGTACAAAATCGGAATGTCACGCACTTCTTGATGATGCATATGAACTCCAGATAGTCTCAAGATGTTTTCACCTATGTTCACTTCTTATTTAGTTGTTACGTCAAATTCCTCATTGAGACACGTAGCCTTAATAACTAGATTTGAGTTCAATCACTGTGTTCCTATCCTTTTAAATTCAGCATTAATATTATCATGGGTAAGTGCCCTTTGAAAAACCTCATGCCCTAGTGCAACTAGTTCATATTGTTTTATTTCCATCCTAAGTTTTTTTGCCATCCAAATCAATCTCTTTGGCTTTAGATAGGAATTAAAAGAAAGAAACACACTTACATCTTAGGGTTGCAACTTGTGCATTGTATGTGCAAGTAGCATAAAAAGATCAATTTCTAGATTATGAGCTTCATGGATGGTGGCCAATACCACATGACTTCCTTGTCAATCAAAAATGAACCAGCGCTTATTTGTAGGGCTCACTCCCCCAAGTATGGACCTTGCAAAGTGATGCAACCAATTCAGGAAGAGCTCCATTGTCATCCATGGGTATGGATGTGCCGTGATGCATGCATTGTATTTGCAACCTATGATGTAGTTATTAGTTGTGTTCTGCCTTTGAACAAGTGCAAACCAGAAATCAAATGACATGTAACATCCACACAACACATAGTGGTTATCCATTCTCAACTCCTAGGAATAATATGAATCACAATTTTACTACTCCTCTTTGCCAAAACTCTCATGCTGCATGTTCTTCCTGTGTGCGAGCCAACCTCATTATACATCTAGGTCATGTGAGGATTGTATGCATTGCTTTCACATATCTTGGGCAAGTTCTCACAAAAAAATTTAAGGCCTCCCACTAATTACCTTGTGAAGATCCAAACCTTCATCTATCCAAAACACTAATTTAGGATGCCTTTTCTTAAAGACTATCCACTACAACTTGCCAAGGAGTGCATTCTTCAATGGATTTTCTATGCCTTGACAAATATGTGCAACATGATATTTCATTTGGATAATCTCCAACCCATGGACACTCTGCAATATCCTTGCATTATTGCTCAATTTCTTCCCCCTTAGTAGTGAGAATGGTAAGCCATTCAACCAACAGGTTGGTGTGGTTGTGAATATCCATGACTTCATAGCATCTATTCTAGTGGAAGAATCATTGTCTTCCACGCCCTTGATTGCATTGTCCATGTCCTCTTTTGTCCACCACAATTCAAAGTGGTTTTATTTAGAGTAGTTCCTCCCCTCACCCCAACACCACCTTTAGTAAGTGGTTGGAACCTTTCATTCCATGTTCCCATTTTTCGACTCACGAGGAGTTCAAATATGAGTGCCTCTTTTATTGTTGGTTAAAGGTCTTGCATACTTAACAACCACTTTGGTCCTAATGTTGAATGTGGGTTTTATAGAGAACTTGGATTCAACAACTTTATTTGTGAGTGTCAAGTCACCTTAGCATTGTGTATGGTTATAATTATTAAGACCACATTTGACTACAAATCTTGACACTAATAGGTTACATTCACATTATCACTATATCTCTTTAATTTTTTAGATTGCTTATCATTGTGACTTCAATAACACAATGTTAGATTACCTTAACACTACATGAATGTGGTTCTTGCAACCTCAATTGTAGGTTGTAGAACAAACTTTGATCGAAATTCTAGAGATTATACAAAGTAATTAAATTAATGAGATCCTTGAATAATTTCTTGGCTACAAATGATGTGTCTAATTGTAAATCTATTTGGTGAGCATGACTTGGTTGTGGATTAAAAAAATCAATTTTAGATCCAATATGTGTCCACTTTTGAATCTAATTGGTAGGCGGGGCATGGTTGTGGATTAAAAAAATCATTTTAGATCGAAGATGTGCCCACTTTTGAATCTAATTGTCCTAAATCCTATGACTCAAATTGTTTGGTTGGTGATCAATGCATCATTGTGAATTCTATTTATAGTGTGCCTCAATCTCCATAACCTCTTAATTCTACCTTTATTATTTCATTAAATGCATATTTGGTGTGCAAAATTTGTGGACAGCATCATCCATAAGGTAGCATTACCGTCTATTTTTTAGTGTTTGTTTTTTTAATAAAGTTCAGTAGCAAAAACATTGCATTCAATGGGCCAATTGTTAAACATAAAATCACATTGATGTGTGATTGGATGTATGGATACTTGAGATGATTAGTGTTAATAGTTGTTTGTGTGATGATTAGTGTTAATAGTTGTTTGTGTGAGATTGGTCACTTGTGCATAATTGTAAACATTGCTTACTAAAGACATTGGTTAGTTGCAACAAGCCTTAGTGTTGGACATAAGAATTCTTAAAATGAATAAATATGTATTATCAATTAACATGCAAGTTTCTTGTGTAAATGAAATGCAACCGTTATTGAAGATCTCTCTGGATAATGATAGTGATTAGGATTAAATTTTACACGTTTTTAAATCAATAATAGTTAAATTGAAATTATACATTATACAGGTTACATAAATCCCTCATTTTTTAATTTTAGATATATTTTCAAACACTATCTTAAATGTCTTTTTATAAATGCACACCACACTTGCATTTAGTATCATGCCAACAAACTATGTGCGCTGTGATTTAGTTAACAGCTGTACAGAGATTGCACGTGTTTGCTGCAGAAATTATGATAAAGGCGGTCAAGTCTGTAAGTCGAATATGATTTCCTTGCCTTAATGCAAGTGATGATACCATTAAAGTTATAATATCGAGAAGTGACACAGATTTTAATTTTCTAGACTTTGAGATTATTACGAATTCATTGTATTTCAAAATACAAAAATTGAAATTGAAATTGCACGCAAGTCTTTGGTCACAAGAATTGTGTGATTGTCTAAATTGAAAAAGTTCAGTTCTTGTAATATTGACCCTTTGTACTGGCTCAATAACGAAGATTCTCGAGTTAAAATTGGTCATTCCAACATAAGCAAGCAATATCTTGACATGTATAGGAATAATAATATAAAAGAAATAAAAACAAAGGTGGTTGTCCTCGAAGGGCAAGATATGATTCTTTTCAAGACACTTAGGTGCAGTGAACAAGGGAAAATGATTGTTGGATTCTTTTGAGAACTCCGCATTTTAATCCAGTTGAGAGATAGGACATGAAGTAAAATTTCAAAAATTGTACTGCCATCAAGCCTTACTAAGTGTCGGAGCCACAATTATTGGTAGAATATAACTAAATACAGCACAACTGGTTATCCAGATGTCTAGGTGGATAAGAGTGAAATCATATGTGATCTTCAGGTCAGTGGTTTGATATATGGCTAAGGATAATCCTAAAACCCTGAAACCCCTCCTCTTTCTTGTTAAAAACAAGCTTGTTGAGGAAGGCTAGAAATAGAATAAGGCACTTAGTTTTGGAACAGGGGTCAGTTGCAACCCGTCTTGGGAGAGTTTTGGATCAGGGGTCAGTTGCAACCCGTCTTGGGAGGGAGGATTGGTATCCAAAGGTGAAGATGTCAGACATTGAGAGATTGACCTTTTCAAGCAGCATATAACGGTTCTTTTTGCAACAGTTAATGTTATGTTATGATTTATAATATGCGAATATTACAGAGTCATGTGACTTATGCGATGTAACGACTCTACACTAAAATGACACTACAACACTATTAAGCTTGTATGCGAGAGATGATGTCACTGAGAGAGGTTTGGCGGCCCATCTAGGGCTAGCCTTATGTTTTACTTTTGCTGCAACATTAAAATAAAATCATATATTCTCCCCACTTTGTCGTGTTTATCATGAATAAATGTTTGTGCTCTCTTAAATGCCAACAATGAACTGAATGCTCAAAGGGGATTCATATTAATAAATGAATCAATAAACAATGGGGGAGAACACCATTTATATTAAACATTTTGTACAGAAGTTTGACAAACATATACAGATTCAATGTTGTGAATCTGTCTGAATTGAAACGTGATCAATAACCATTCTTGGATTGATTTAATAAATTAATATCTACACTGGCAAGAAGCTAAATGCCAACAATGAACTGATTGCTCAAAGGGGATTCATATTAATAAATGGATCAATAAACAATGGGGGAGAACACCATTTATATTGAACATTTTGTACAGAAGTTTGACAAACATATACAGATTCAATGTTGTGAATCTGTCTGAATTGAAATGAGATCAATAACCATTCTTGGATTGATTTAATAAATTAATATCTACACTGGCAAGAAGCTCCTCTAAATTGAATATAGAATGGGTGACCAAGGCTGGAAAGCCAAACTCACAAATAATAAGGGCACAGATTGGTCCTGGATCTGCATGTACAAAGCAAGACATATGGAAGTAGCTATACAGAGATCTTAAACTTTAGACGAGTGCTGAGGATGGTGATTGGACTGTATCATCTGCTTGCAAGTTTGGAACGTAAATTGCTTCTGATAACAAACTGTGCTTGATACCATAAAACAAATAGATCACCACTCCAAATACAAGCCAGATGGAGACCCGGATCCATGTACTTGTCCTGGTTCAACATCCAATTGATAGTTTACAATAAAGTTTCCAATGGGTTGCAATAATTCTATGAACAATCTCAACAGAAATACACAAGGAAAATTGCACAAATATTTCGCTAGATTAAGCATATTGACGTCTTTCTCAAAAATACCGTCACCATTTAAATTAAAATATATGCCAAAAAGACTAGTTCTCAATTAATACTGAAAACTGTGAGTGTTTGGATTTAGAATTACCCTAGATTGATCACCAAATAGACATTTATTAGAATACATGCTGCAGGAAGTACTGGTACAAATGGACAAATGAATCCTGTAGAATAAAGTTTGTCAAAACAGTTAATCCAATATGAGAACCTAAAGCATACATGTTGCGCACTAAATGAAAATTGAATTTTTCAGCCCATGCAAAATCCTTTATCAGAACATCACTACAGTCTGAAAAACGGTTCACACCTCCACTATGCCCAAAGCTATGGCGTCCTTCATCTTGTTCAATCAGTGACAGCACAGTTAAACCACACAAAAATGGAAACATTCCAATTGCTCCCACACACCATCGCAACCAGCTGGTTTGAAATACACAGTGATCCCATGACACCGTTATATTCTATATATTAATTAAAAAGGTGCAGAATAATGGAAACAGGGTTGCAAATATGGCATACAGGGCAACAAGCTCACCTGGGGAGCAATTCAATAGATGCTGCAAGCGTTACTAGTAAAACTCCAGCACATACAGCAGAAATGCTAAGACCTGCAGCCCTCCGTCTCTTTTGGTTGTTTAATTTCCCTGCACCATCAAAGTGCGAAGGTCAATGATAATGCTTTAGTAATCTTGCACTTCCAAAAGAGCTTGAGTGATGAGAGCCCATCAAGGATAGCAATCATTTTTCCATTGCCTCTTAGAAAACGATCCAAGAAAAACTGGAAGAGAGTTGAACGTTTGAACTTTGAAGGGAAGTGCATAGAATGGAAGCAAAGATGACTTCCTTGTTTTGGTAACTTGAATCAGGCTATACCAGCTACATAATGCAGAGATGTCCATTTTTCTCCTATTATACATATTAATAAAAGATTCAGGTGCTTACAATGCAGAAGAGAAGTGCATAGAGAATGGAAGCAATGATGACTTCCTGGTTTTGGTAACTTGAATCCGGCTATACAAGCTACATAATGCAAAGATGTCCATTTTTGTCCTATGATACATATTAATAAGAAATGCAGGTGCTTACAAAAGTCTCTTTCCAAGAGACATGAAACAGATGAAGCTTAATCTTGAACTTTGTCATATGAAAATTTTGATACTAAAATGTCATAGCGATTTGATCAAACATGTTATTTGACATTTACTGATCCTTAGACACTGAAACATATCTGTTAATGAGAACAAAAAAGAATAAATGAACAAAAGCAAATAGATGTAACTTGTGAAACTGAAAAAGACGCTTACCATTTTCTTTCAAAATTAGAGGGTCTTCAAGGTCAGCATCAACTCTTTTAGCAGATTCTAGAAGATTCTCACCCTCTTCAGAATTTTGAAGTTCTTGAGATATTGTTTCATTCTTACATGTAATATTCTCATGAGGAGCTTCGCTGTTACTTGCTTGAGAACTCAGAGGTAAGGACTCAAACTCTGCTGATCCCTGAAGTGAAGGTGGCACAGGCACATCGTCTGGTGGCACATACCTCAATATAAGAATAGAGATGGCCACAATTGTAAATGCAAGAAGTGTACCGACACTGACCTGCAATAAATAACATGCATGTAGGTATATTAAAAATGATATCTGCATAATATATATATATATATATATAGGCCCATCCTTATACATGAAAGAATGCAGCAGAGATAACAGTCAATGAGCACAAGCTAGTAGCTTCTTCCTTTACAAAGGAGGCTCATATATAGTAAGTACATAGTTCACACCCTTAGGCTTCAGATTTCCTACTTATTCTGCTGGGCACATCTTTCAAATCTATTCTGTTGTATGTAGAACTAATTAAACAAAACATTGAGTGGATACTCACTTTGATTGTAAGAATTATTGGTCTAATTTGTACGTGGCTACTGCACATTCATATGTACCATTCATGTACTCGCAATCATGGCTAAGGCCATAATCTATTATTTTATTGTATTACTATGTGGTTAAGGCTGACCTAGTCAACTTTGATATGTAGGCTCAATAAGCCTCTTGAGGAGTACACCCATAACCCTCTTGGGAGGATTCCCTACCTAATTGAGTGGTATAAATACACCACTCAAGATTCATTTCTACATCATCCTTTTGAACATTGAGCTAAGGCTCTCTAATACAAGTGTTTTAAGCCTACTGAAACTACATCTTTGGCATTGTCTTGTGGTTGGCATATTTTCTCTTTTATGTGCATTTGTGCATCTCATGTGTGGGCCCATAACCTGTAAAACTTCTAATACCCAGAAGATCTGATAATTTGGCCAATAGATTTAACCCAGAAATTTTAATTTCAACCACAGTAAATTAAATTATGATCTATGCAAAAATTATACAGCTGAGTATACATGCATACACAGCGAAAAATATAGTAAATCAATCACATAAAAACACCAGAAATACCCTGGAAACCCCAACTCCGGGGAAAAGCAGCTAAGAGGGTTTTATTCAGTTTCAGCAATGCTCAAAAGAATGATCTTACAAATAAAAATAGTGCCCAAACCTGGCACAAACTCCACAAAGAGTACAGATCTGATTATAAACCCTCAGATCCCTGAGTTTCGACCTCCAATCTGCTGCAAGAACAGGCACCCCACGAATCTATAAGAGACAGTAGCTATGGTGCGCTACAAGGGATTTGTCCCTCATTAGATCTGCTCAAATTCTGGTGTAGGATACGGCTGGGTTAATTACTGCCTCTGTCCTCCCTCAACACTGCCAGATCCAGCCTCTGTTTGGCCCTGCACACACACTTCTTTCTGCAGAAAAGAGACTCAGCCTTTATGGCCCTCTTCGCCCAGCTCACGGCCCACACAAAACTGATGCACTGGCTGGTATAGAGATGAAGGGCAAACTGCCTTTCCTACCTCTGCTGAAACTCACCCTCGGTATCTCCAAATCACCTTTGCACTTGCACTGAACCCTCTTGGTGTCAAATCAATCTCTCCAATCTGAATTGTATCCCTCAAGTTATCTCTCCTTCCTATAGATCCTAGTTTATGAATCAAGGGCTGAGATTAAATCCCTAGCCTTCCTAATGAATGGCCATGATCTAATCAAATGTTCACTAGATCTTATCTAGACACTTCTAGAAGAAAAGTAACTAAAGTGACTAATACATGTCACTTCCTAAGTTAGACTTAAGAAATAATTTAATGACTAATCACTTTAATTGATCACATTTCCTAACTTTCACTTAGCAAAATTTACATGACTAAGAGATTTAATATAACTTAGTGTTTCTTGCTTGTGTGACACCTCGCCAAAGCAAGAACACCATCCGAGCTACGAACTTAACATAACCCTCTTGCAAGGACGCCCTACCTACTTGAGTGGTATAAATACACCACTCAAGATTCATTTGTACATCATCTTTTTGATCATTGAGCTAAGGCTCTCTAATGTGTTGTTAGCCCACTGGCACTGCATCTTTGGCATTCTCTTGTGGTTGAAATTTTATCTTTTATGTTCATTTGTACGTCTCATGTGTAACATATTCATGCTTGGGCTTCTTTCTCTCTCTAGCGCACTTTTGGTTCAGCACTAGCACACTTTAGTGTTGTTTTTCTCTTTTTACTGCAATTTTTTGGGTTGGCATTTTGGTTCCATTTGATCCCCTCTTTCTATTTGTGATCTCAACATGGTTTCAAAGAGAGTGTGAACCTTTCCTACTTACGTGGCTGCTGTTAGGGTTTCTTCTTGGTTGTTCATGTTGTTGTGATCAGATTTTGCCCTCCATAAGAGAACCAAATAGGAGGAATATCAGGGTTGTTTTTCATGGTGTTTTGTTGGCCGGAAAAGATATTTTTAACGGTTGTTGAAGCCTATTTTATGCATTAATTACAGAGATCTTGTCCATTGATTTGAGTGCCCAACAATAGGGTTTCTCCTTGGTTGTCAATGCTAGTCACTTTGCAACTAGATTTTTATTTTCGAGATTGATTTGAACATTTTGGCTAGTGGCATTGCCCTAAGCACTACAGAACTAGGTTTTTCAATCATCTCTTGTAAGGTCCCCATTTTTGGATTCCCTTATGCTGCAATTTAGGACGCCTGTCGGAGTAGCCAATTGGGGGTGATAGTGAGCTCAGGCAGTTTTGAGGAGTCTTATGGGGCCCGACTTACATTATTCATCATATTTCATCATTAGGATCCATTCCGCACAGCTTGTCCTTGATTTCATTGCATTCTGACGATTTCTGTAATTTTGGATTATTATTGAGCATATTTTAATTAATTACACTGAAGGTACTATTTGGAGCTTGTTTCTTGGAGGAACACCTTAGTGTAATAGCTCGTTGGAACTGTTATCACACAGTTTGTAGGGAGGACAAAAGCTTGAAGTTTGTAGGTCAAACTAGCGTAACAGGAACCTATCCCACCCAATGTCACCACGATGGGGAGGTTCTTTCTCTTTAGGGAGGTTAGGCCCAGGGGAGACGTCCCCGGTAACCTAGAGTTTTGAAAAGGGAAAAGAATAATAGGTCAAAGACAAGTTTTCCCCCTTCACAAGTTACCACCAAAAGATAGTCCCAACTAAACAACCAATAAGGATGAATAATAACCAAGTAGAGTCCCTGCCCGAGAACAAAATAACAACAAACTGATATATGTAGGTCTTGGTTAGCACTTCGTGTATATTAATGACTATCTAATATTTAAATAAGCAATTATGGCAATAAATATTGACAAAGTCAATGTTTATCAATAATGCAAATAATATCACTTCCTCAATAAATACTAAAATGACATGGCATTCAATGTAACAAGTCAACACACCATCTAATAAATGCCTTTAACTACCATTCAATTGCTCATAAAATGAAACGTTGTTGCATCAAGATGAAATAACCAAGGGTGATGTTAGCATTCTAGGGTTAGCAAGTTAGGGTTAGTGTAGTTAGGGTTTCAATTTTGAAGGAAGTTTGAGAGTTTTTAGGATCAAATCACTTCAACGTTGGAGGCTTAGATCAGTGCCTTAGGGTTTAATGGAGTCAACAAGAAGGACGCAAGTGTTGAAGGAGGATGACTAAAGACTAGAGGGAAGGGTTTTGAAGTGACGCAATAGTAGGGCTTCAGAGACAAAACCCTAGGGGAGAGAGGCTCACTCCGGTGTTGCTAAAGCAAGGCCTCGTGCTCTCTCCTCCTTCTTTAGATCAAATTGGCAAAACGGCTAGCTGAAGATAAAGCAAAGATAACCAAAGCATGAGGGTTTGAAGAGGCAAGGTGTTGCTACAGCAAGGCCTTTTCAGCAAACCCTAGAATGGTATGGCCCCGGTGTAGAAGAACTAGGCCAAGGACGTCTCACTCTCTTTGGCTTCTGGATAGTACGGCTACCTCAGGGAGAAGAAGAAATGAGAGTGTAGCTATGGCTAGGCTCTCTCTTCCTTCTTCAATGGCTGAAAATTTCTCTATCAGGGGACATGAGACAAGGACCAATTAAATGTGGTTGTCATCTAGGGTTTCGATTCAGCAAATTTATAAGTAATATGCAAGAAATTTAGACTACAACCATTCAATAAGAAGTTTTTCAGAGAAAACACTTACAATTCATGAAGAAATAACCATGCAAACCCTAGTTGTAACACCTTCCTTCAAGAGAAACACCATAAATGCCAAAAAAGTCTTCCTTCAACAAGTGCACCTCTCTCAAATCAGCCAAAAACCCCAATAGGGCGCTAAAATCAGACCTCACTAATGAGTGAGTGATGAATGATGATAAAATGAGAGTCAAAACCCTCAATATATAGTGTATCAATGACCTAATTTAACTTTTTAGGTCATAAAAAGGCTGACAAGGCCATAATGTCAAAATAACACTGTTTTTACATTAAATTGTCAAATTAAAACCCTAATTGAGCTGCAAAGTGAGTAAAATCCCCTTCAAGGGAGGCGCTAGCCCCTTCTAGGGCAAATGAGACACCAAGGAGCAAAACGTTAGCTCCCCAGGGGCCTCTCCAACATGCCACACATGCCACTGCTGCCCAGTCTGCCTCCAAAAGCATCCATGAAGATGGATGACATCATGGTGAAGATGGAGACGTCCCAAGCCTTCCAAGGCTGGCGTTCCACTGAAAAGGGGTCATTCCCCCTAGGTCTAGTCCTTCCGAAGTGCCTCTGATGGAACGTCCTCTTCCTCTCTGGTGCAAAAGCCCTAATCCATCTCCATCCTGTCTCTACCCCCTGATTGGGTCTCAGCATCCATCTGGTGGGCTCTTCAGCCCCATGGAGGTCCGAACTAGTCATCTCCCCATGTGTACCGGTCCAAATGGTACTTGTTCGTCGAGCATGGTCCTGCACATCAAAAGCTACGCCTTCCATGGGCTCATCAGTCACCGGGATCATAGCAATGTTAATCACATCTCATCATCAATATTATTAAACATATGCATAAAAACCCTAATACATCAGTCAGTAGCTCAAAGACATTACACAAACCTGCAATACAAGATTGGAGAAAAAGACAAGATGTCCTATTGGGCTAGTGTCCACAAGAAAAGGAAAGTTCCCAGGAAGATTTCATCTAAGCCATGTAAGTGAGGTGATGTGGCTAGGGGATGTCCAGACATGTGGGTGCAGTGAAGGCCAAGATGCATAATGTTATCTGTGGGTGCCTTTGTAGAAGGCGAGCTGTACCTGTCATGGATGCATTTTTTCCAAGCCCGTTCTTGCCTTTATTCTCTTTAGCTTTATTCTTTTATTTGTTTTTTTCTTCTTCTTTTTCTTTTTATTCAAGAGCTAACCAGAGGACACTGCCTTGGCATGGTGACCGATGCTGACAGTGTTACCCACAAGTACTTTCACAGAGATGAGAAGGTTGGCTCGTGATGAGACCCCCTTTCCCTTAGCCATGCAACCAAAGGTCATTACCCTAGCGTGGTAACCAGATGGTGGCAATGTCATACTGTTAGGCACCCATGAGCCTAATAGGCTGGCTCA
>SNQJ01S0000790.1:250386-266716 GCA_010110895.2 Picea sitchensis | reverse complement strand
GCGAAGCATCTCGAGGTTTTATTTCTAGGCTTTTATCTTTTACCAGTTGCTTTTACCTTCTGGGCCTTTAGCCCCTTCTTCCCACGAGATAAGGTGCAATCCTACAAACAGGTCAACCCAATGCCCGGACAAGGGGAATGGGATAAATGAGCAGGAGATAAGATGAAATGATGGTGCTATGATGGGAGCGGACGATGGCTTTTCAAAACCCCCCCCAGTGGCAAACCAAGACCTATGGGCACAGGCTTGCTAGGGCACTCTGTCAATTTCCCCAAGCATGGTCAAGTGGGCTAATGTAAGATCCAAGCAGTTGTTAGAGATAAAAGGAATCAAATGCATATATTTGAAGGTTTCAATGATCAAAAGTGACACATACCATGATACCTGGACCAATTTCCTCATGGAGCAAGAACCTCTTCCGATACAAGACCAAGCCGATGGTGATGGATGTTGCTACTGCTGACAAGACAAAGCTGATGGAAGAAGAAAAGGATGGGCTCTCCAGGGCCATGCTCAGGTCAATCCTGCTCTCAGTACTCCATGTCTAGGACCTGTGGGCCTTGAGACATGATCTCCTAGTTATCCCTAAAAATCGGGGATAACAGGAACCATAAGGAAATTATCTACAGGATAGGCTGATAAAAAGTGACTTTCAGTGGCACGAGAAGTTATAAGGGTGAATTAATCACTTTTCGGAGTTAAAAGGGTCATTAAATTAATAAAGTGATTTTATGAAGAAATATTAAAGATGAATTAAAAGTCACTTGAATGGAAAAAGCTGAAAGTAGGTTTAAAACAGAGATAGGGGCTTCTATTCTCTGATTATGTTGATTGATATTTTGATGTCTGGCCTCTTGGCTAGAAAGCTCAAGGTAGTTGGGGGTTTTAAAGGTTTTGACTAAATAAACCCTAGAGATCAGCACGGTGGTGAAAGATTCCACCTTTCTTGATCCAAGCTTGGCCAAGGTGGTGAAAGATTCCACCCTCACCATTCTAGTTCAGTTTCAGATCAGATTCAGAAGCAAATTGTGGAAGCAAAGCACAAGTTTGGGGTCTTTCTGCATAGCTAGGGCTCACTATCCATGAAAGAAGAGTTTGTGGGGGCTTGTGGACCTTGGATCTGGAAGAGATTTCACTTATGAAGTGTTACCAATCACCAGGGCACCTTTTCTCATCATTTTATGGAGGGTTTTCATGCCATATTCATTATTTCTTCCAGTTGCGCGAAATTCCTAAAGGAGGGCGCATTTACTCTTGGAGATATTGAGTGGGAGGTTCAGATCTGCAACAACTACCAAGAGATCTCTTCCCATGAGCATATATCCTTCAGATCTACAAGATTGCAGCCATTCTTATGAAGTTTGGAGGTCAGAAACAACAGATACAAGATACTAGGGTGCGCATCAAAGAGGGAGGGCCCAACTATGCTTGGTTATTCAACAGTTTGAAGGAAGGAAACACTATTGGTTCAGTAGATCTTTTGTATGAAGCTATTGGAGGCCTACAGAAGCCTAGATCTCTCTTTGTTATTGTAACTTGGAGCTATATTCAGCCACATTCACTATCTATCCATATCTATTACAGATCTGTCCATCTCTTGTCCTGAGGTTAGCATATTTATTAATAAAATACGGATCTTAAGTATTGTGGCCATTTCCTTGTGTTATTCTTTTGTATCTTGTTTCTTAATTGTTTCTTCTTCATATAAATCATTTGTTGTTGCAAAAACCATAAGAATAAACCCCAACGTAACTCAAGATGACCAAACCTGCAAACTGCTTGACAAAATACCACAACCAGAAAACACCAAATTTCAAATGTTCCAAGCAAACCCATTTGGGAACATTACATCTCTTTCCTAAGCTTTCTCAGGTTTTATCCTAGGGTTTTCACCCACCTTCAAGGACTCACTACAACAATTAATACGGCAATTTATTGGATCATCTCTCTCAGGGGGGTCATCTCTTTTCTAGGGTTTCGTAGGTTTTATCCTAGGGTTTTAACCCACCTCCAAGAGATCACTACAATCGTGGATCTGGAAGTTTGTTTGGATCATCTCTTTCAAGGTTCACTTTAGTATTTGGTCTGAAGTTTTCTCATCATCACTTGTAGGGTTGTGGGTTCGAACCTCTTCATCTAGGGTTTTACCCTTATACAAGGGTGTTAGCACAAATTTCTACCCTCCAATCTGAGTTGATAAACCTGTTAGGACAGCGGTAAAAAAATGGCTAATTATAGGAGAAATAGCCCTAGATGTCACGGGCTAAACCCCTATCCGTTCGGGCTAGGCCTTGCTAGCCTCTGGGCGGAGTCCCTAGGCACAATGAAGCGCCTTTTTGGCTGATCTAAGGTCTGATTTCTGCGTTAAAACTAAAAAATCAGTGAGCTGTTTTGTCTTGGACAGTGTGTGAAAGCGGTCCAAAACAGTGAGAAAATCGATCTTATACGCTTGGAGGGAACCTACAGAGTTAGCACAATGAAGATAGACTAGAAAGAAGATGAAAACTATTCAAAATGATCGAAATTAACCATGATAAACAGTTCAGAAAATGACATATCAGATTACAAATTTACCATAATACCGCCAAGAAAAGAGCTTTAAATGACACACAATTCTCTTTCCATATTGGACCTTACTAGTTTCAAGATGTGATGATCTCATCTTTGACCCCACCACATTTGTAGAGTTCTTTATGTTCCACGAGTTGGTCGTTTGATAGTGGCTACTTCAGCTTGTTGTGATGTGATTGGTTCATAGTGACATTTGTGAGCATATGACCACTTATTCAAGTGCGGGAGCTACATGCTCACTCACCTTCTTTGATGGAGCTTCTACTCATAGGTTTGCAAGACCATTTACACTATTTCTCATGGATTCTTCCATGAATAAGTCTCAGTCTATTATAGTGGATCTCTACTTTCCATAGTATGATGTTGGTCGTTATTGGATATACTAGTTTTGGTTGCTTCAAGCTCAAGGACAGCTTGAGCCACTCTTTGTACCTCCATCCAATCAACATATTATGGTGGATCATTCTCTTTATGATGTTGGCTTACTCTAGATGAACTAAACTTGGTTGCTTTCAATGGTCCAACTCATTGATAGCAACTTCACTATACTTCTAGCAAAGGTCACCTTCACTAAGTTGTGGAACCATGTCAGTGTGGTCGATATGGAGTTCAAGGGGGAGGTGATGTGGCCCCCTACTCATCATTAAGGGGAGAAGCAAATCTTGTGTTGTAATGACTTTTCTCTGCAACCCCCTATTCAACTCAAGGGGGGGTGTTGGAATTATTGTTGTACTCTATACATGTGGCCACACCGACATTCATATGTATCATTAATGTACTTGTAATCATGGTTAAGGCCATACTTTATGATTTTACTATATTACTAGGTGTGGTTAAGGTTGACCTACTCAACTTGATATGTAGGCTCAATAACCCTCTTTGGGAGTGTATCTAGAATAAGCAATTCCGAGTTTGATAGATATTTCTACATGTATATAATAAAATATTGAGTAATGAATTATTGATATGAATGATGGTTACTCAACTTACAATGAGCCTCATGATAGTGTATAAATATACATTAATTGGTCACGAGATGAAGGGGTGTGTGGCCTTTTATTTATTATTATTAATGTGTTTGTTACATTTCTACCCCCTTAAAGAATACTGTCTTGAAACCATAGTAAATAGGATTCTTTGTAATTGATGTTTTCTTAGTTGCATTATCTTTATCTAGTTGTAGAGGTTTGACTTGGTTCCCAATTTGAGCGTTGGTGAGGTTCTTTTACAATGTGTGCATCATATTCTAAAGTCTTTTAACCTTGTTTAATGTGAAATCTTGAAGCTCCTTGGTAACATATTTTCCTTGTTTTTGTTGTTGTATATTCGTCTATGTTTCTTGCCCTTTTTTCATTAGTTTTAGTTCACCTTTCTTGAAAGTGGAACTTTCAGCCCCATATAATTTATAATTTTCTCCCTTCCAATTAAATTCCATGAATTGTTTTTCAAGGTTGGTGGTATAAGTGGCCAATTGAATCAACCATTCAGCGCCTAGTACCATATCCATCGCATCGAGTGGTAGAGTGGAGAATTATGTTTGTAGTTCCAATTCTTGTATTTGGACAAAGATTTTAAGACATCTTCCTACTCCTTTGACCCTCTATCCATCAATGATTGTAATTGTAAGGTCCTTTATGTGCTATATAAAAAGGTTCAATTGCTCAACAAAATTGATGTCTATACAGTTATGAGTACTGTCGGAACCTACAAGTATTGTTACATTTCTATTTTTTGACTCCCTTGAGCTTCAAGGTTTTAGGTTGTAATTTTTCCCATCATGGCTACTGGTGGAACTATAGGTTTTCCTTTCTCTTTTCTTGATTCCTCGATCTTATCAACCTTCCTTAGATAAGGTGGAATATATTTTACATTTGATTCTTGTGTTTGTTCTTTTCAAATAACATTTTCTTTTTGGGACACCCTACCTTTATTCTTATTTTGTCAGGTGCATGCGGTTGAAGCTAATGATATTTTTGGCACTACTTCGCCATAGTTGGATTTTGAATTGTACTTGTTACCACTAGAAAATGCAAAATCTAATTTCATTCTTTCAGCAACATTGCATAGGTCATATGTATGTTGGTAGCTTGGATTTGTCTTTTCTTTCACATGATTGGGAGACACATCTTTTGAGGCGTGTTCAAATGTCAAAGTCACACATTTGGAGGCAGTTTTGCATGTGGTAGTGATTCACCTTTGGGGGCATATTCTACATATTTTGATCGATAATTTTTCATTAAGGATACCTTTGAGGCATCTTTACACTCCCCAAGGCAAGAGTTGCATATTTAGGGACATGAAGAGGACATCCTAGCATGTGAACACATGGTTCAATGTCAAGGAGACCATTCTATGAGAAGCACTCTACATGGAAGTGACTAGAAGAGACTAGTACCATTGGTATTTCTATTATTATTTTGAGAAGTTTCTAGAAGATCTCTCATGGGAGGAGAGGTGCATTCTTGAGATTCCCACAGAATTTGAAATGAAAGACCTTGGTCTAATGCATTACTTCTTAGGCCTTGAGGTATGGCAAAGTCCAGAAAGGATTTTCCTTAATCAAGGGAAGTGCACGATCGAAATCTTAAAGAGATTCGACATGGTAGAATGCAAGTCCATGAATACTCCCATGGAAGCAAAGATGAAGCTGCTGGTCGATACTTCGTCAGATTTGATAGATGCCACACTGTACAGACAGATTATTGGATCGCTGATGTACCTGACGAACACCAGACCAGACATCTGTTTTGCAGTGAACACCTTGAGTCACTTTTTGTTCGGTTTACGGTAGAGCGGGCGTGTTCATCTGGTAAGTGCAAAACATGTGATAGAGGTATTATAAAAGTCTGATGGATTGTGGTCGCGGCTATGATGGAGATCATGACTTCACATTGAATGGATATAATGATGCAGATTGAGCGAGAAGCGTTGCTGACAGAAAAAGCAACTCAGGGTGCTGCTTCAACTTGAAATCAGTTACGACTTCTGGGACAAGATGGAAGTAGGATTTTGTATCACTCAATACAACATATACGGAGTATGTCACAACTAGTGTCACAAGTCATGAAGCAATATGGCTTCGAAAGTTGCTGACAGGGCCTATTTGATTTGGAGATGAAACAGCGGAGTTCTAATGTGACAATCAAAGTTTGCGTGATAATGAGAGAATCCCTGTTTCCCTAGCGAATTGACTTACGCCAGAGATCCGATATCATTTCATCTCCGACATGGTATAGAGAGGAGCCTTGAGCTCCAATACATTAGCACAGGATGAGCAGTTCTTGGCCGTGTTGACTAAGCCTCATCTGGGGTGTAAAGAGTTTGAACACTTTGAGATGAAAGCTTGGTAGAAAGGACCTCCACACGAAAGGGGAGTATATTATTCCTTGCCCACATTTACCGACATTGGAGTAAAAGCAAGATGAGTCACATCGCCGATAGCTATTAGACGCGCCAAAGCATGGCAGTTAATGATCTGCCCCAACCCGGCCATATTTGTTAAGGCGTAAAGCAAAGACGAGTCATATACGACCTGCATTTTGTTAGGCGTATTGCATGATCGCGTGTGATCCTTAGCCGGTAGCTTTGTTAGGCGTAAAGCAAGATGAGTCATGTTACTGACGACATAACATTTAGGCGTAAAGCATGGCGTTGTGTGATCGCCGCCGGCCACCATTAGGCAGTAAAGCGAAGATGATTCGTAGCACGACCTAGTTGTTGAGCGTAAGCATGGCATATGATTCCTTGCTTAAGACCTGGATTGTTGCAGGCGTAAAAACCAAGATGATTCCTGTTGGAACCTGGATTGTTAGGCGATAGCCCGAGATGTTGATGTGTTCCTTGCTTAGACCTCAGTTTGTTAGGCGGTAAAGCAAAGATGAGTCATTCTTGACCTGGTTGTTGGGCGTAAAAAGCATGGCGATTGTGATTCCTGCGCTTGACCTAGTTGTTAGGCGTAAAAGCGAGATGATGATATTCGCTAGCCCGACCTAGTTGTTAGGCGTAAAACAAGATGTGGTGACGAGCTACCGTATAGCGTGACATTGAGCGGTGTGAAATGCTTGTGATATTGCGATACAGATGCTATGATGAGGTATCATTTCGCGGTACATATTTGATCTTGAGATGATAGCATTCTTTGAGAGTAATCGATCTTCAATGAAGAAAACTTCCGATGACTTCTAAATTTTACCGGTAATGTTTCAAGATGATATTGGCGATACTTCCTCCTGATGCCGCGGTGATGGGGCTTCTCTACTTTGATGTTGTTGAAGAATACCCTTCTTGTTAAGGGGAGTGTTAAAATAATGGCACGCAAAGTATTCTTATTATTATTGTTATTTTATTCTGTTAGGATTAATCCCCGGTGTGGATTAATCATGTGATGAGCGTAGGACCTGATCCCGTTTTGCGGATTGGTCATGGACAATTATAAAGGGCAAAATAAAGTGGCCTAGCAGTTAATAAGAAGACGGAGAAATATAATAAAGGTGGGTTTACCCACCTAGATTAAGAAATTGACCTTTTGCCGAGTGAAGAGACACTTCACACATGCGAGAACTTTAGCATAAATAAAGGAGGCTAGCGCTCATTTGAACACAACTTTCACTTGTTCATTCCTTATAGTGATTGCAATGACTAGTTGGAGAGGGAGAAAGGGTAGCACATCTTTGGAGAGGACTATACATTGGTTTGGAATGTCTCTTGAACATTATATTAGCAATTTATGATAAGGAAGTTTTCTTTGGGTTTTCTCCCCACACATGAAGGTTTCCCGGGATAAAATGTTGTCTCTTGTGAATGTGTATTTCTCGGTGATTTTGTTTCCATCCTTCCATTCCATCCATCCATTCATCCATCCATTCATCCATTC
The DNA here is from genome assembly GCA_010110895.2 of Picea sitchensis. Taxonomy (NCBI): domain Eukaryota; kingdom Viridiplantae; phylum Streptophyta; class Pinopsida; order Pinales; family Pinaceae; genus Picea; species Picea sitchensis. Next base: position 259,272 of record SNQJ01S0000790.1, on the reverse strand, counting down.
CATCCATTCCTCCGTCCATCCATCCATCCATCCATTCCATCCTTCCATTCCATCCATTCCATCCATTCCATTCCATCCATCCATCCATCCATTCCTTCCACTCCATTCTCCATTCCTCCATTCCATTCCATCCATCCATTCCATCCATCCATCATCCATCCTTCCAGTCCATTCCATCCATCCATCCTTCCTTCCATTCCATTTCATCCCTTCCTTCCTTCCTCCATCCATTCCTTCCATTCCTTTTCTTCCTCCTTCCATCCTTTCCATCCGTCCATCCATTCATCCATCCTTCCTTCCTTCCACTCGTCCATCCATCCATCCTCTTCCTTCATCCATTTCCTTCCATCCATTCCATTCCGTCCTCCTTTCCTTCCTTCCTTCCTTCCTTCCATTTCCTCCTCCATCCATCCATCCTTCCTCCATTCCTCCGGCCTCGTCCATTCCATCCATTCCATCCATTCCATCCATTCCATCCTTCCATCCATCCATTCCGTCCATGTCCACTCTTTCAGTCCTTCCATTCCGAGATCTTTCCATCTCCATCCTTCGTACCCGATTAGGCGGAGTACATTGCGGCATGTTAAACTTAGGCTGCGAAAACTATATGGCTTAAAGTTCGCGACAAACCTATTTGATTTGGAGATGAGGAAGCGATCGCGGATATGTGACAATCAATTTGCATTAAAATGACGAGAGAATCATGTGTTCCACAGCGGTCGAGGAAACATGAGATCGCTATGTTTCATGGCGACGTAGTCTGAGGAGAGACGCTTAGCGGAAGCTCGGTACGTGCTTACGGATGAGCAGTTGCTAATATTGTTGACTAAGCCTCTATCTTCGTGTAAAGTTTGGAACACGTGAGGATAGAAGCGGTATAGTAGTCAGAAAAGGACCCATCCACACGAAAGGGGAATATGTTATTCAACATACGTTACCATTGGGCGTAAAGCATGGCCAGATGTAATCCCTTAGCCCGACCTCCTTTGTTAGGCGGTAAAAAGCAAGATGGTCATGCTTACGACCTACGCTTATTAGGCGTAAAGCATGGCGGTATTGATCTGCCGACTAGCGGTAGGCGTAAAACAACAAGATAGGTCATGTACGACCTCATTGTTAGGCGTAAAGCATGGCGTTGTGTGATCCTTGCCGACCTGTTGGAAGCGTAAAAGCAAGATGAGTCGTAACTACGACTTCAGTTTTAGGCATTAAAACATGGCGTAGCGATTCCTTGCTTGACCTGGTTGTTGAGCGTGAAGCAGGAATGATTCCTGTTTCGACCTCGTTGTTAGGCGTAAAGCGAGATGTTGATGTCAGACTCCTTGCTTCTGACCTGGTTGGTAGGCGTAAAGCAAGATGTTGATGTGTTCTTTGCTTCCGACCTAGTTGTTAGGCGTAAAGAAGCGTAGCGTTGTGATTCACCGTAACCCGGCCTAGTTGTTAGGCGTAAAGCGAGATGATGATGTTCTTTGCTTCGACCTTGTTGTTAGGCGTGAAGCAAGATGTGACTGACACAAAGCTACCCGGCTTAGCAAAATTTGTGACATTGAGCGAGTGTGTCTTGTGATAATGCTTGACCTAGTGTTGTGATGAAGGTATCATTTTTCGCGATACATATTTTGATCTCGCAGATGATGATAGCATTCTTCGAGAATGATGATCTTTGTCGATGAAGAAAACTTCGATGACTCATAAATATGCTAAACAATGTTTCAAGATGATATTGAAAATATTGTCCTCTGATGCGATGATGCAAACCTCTCTTGCACGATGTTGTTGAAGAATACCCTTCTTGTTAAGAGTGTTAAAATAATGTAATTGCAAAGAGTACTCTTATTATTATTTTATTCATTGGATTAATCCCCATTGTGGATTAATCGTAGCCGTGTGTATTGGACCAAATCCCTTTTTCTTGATTAGTCATCGGACGGCTCATAAAAGGCGAGAATAAGAAATTAGGCCCCTGGAGTTATTGAGACCCAGAAATATAATATAATAAGGTGGGTTTACCCACCTGGATTAAGAGAAGTCATTACAACGGTGAAGAGACACTTCACACATGCGAGAACTTATATAAAGCCCTGCCAGTGAAGAGACACTTCACACATGCCAGAACTTGTATAAATAAAGGAGGCTAGCGCCTCATTTGAACACAACTCACTTGCTCATTCTCTTATGAGGCAAGCTGCAATTACCAGTTGGAGAGAGGGAGAAGAGTGGCACATCTTTTGGAGAGGATTATCTGTATTGGTTTGAGTTATCTCTTGAACATTGTATTGGCAATTTATGATGAGGAAGTTTTTGCTGGGTTTTCTTCCCCTAGAGGGTTTCCCATGATAAATGATGTGTCTCTTGTGAATGTGTATTTCTCAGTGATTTTGTTCTTATGTTGCTCTTATCTATTGAAATGCAAAGGACTATAATAACGGCATAAACATTAACAGCTGTTTATGAGTGTTAAATTTATAGCAAGCTGCAAGAGCCATTCTCTGGGAGGATGGCAAAGACCCTAGCTGAGATCTAGGGCCCCCAAGTGCACTCCTGGGGTTTCTTATCTGGGACCAAACAGTCAGTGCTATGGCAAAAGACCCTTGTAAGGGCCCCCAATATATGACTGGGGTTCTTGGTCTGGGACCAAGCAGCTAAAGCCCCTAGATATGTCTAGGGCCCCTGGAAATGTCCAAGGTACCCATGCCTGGGGCATGGGCTGATCCTTGGTCTTGTACCCTGGTGGATAAGACCCTTGAAAGGGCCCCCAGTAGATGACTGGGGTTCTTGGTCTGGTACCAAGCAGTAAAGACCCCTGAGAGGGCCCCCAGTATATGACTGGGGTTCTTGGTCTAGGACCAAGCAGTTAAAGCCCCTAGATATGTCTAGGGCCCCTGGAAATGTCCAGGGTACCCATGCCTGGGGCATGGGTTGATCCTTGGTCTTGGACCTTGGTGGATAAGACCTCAGAAAAGTTCTGGAGCAACTTGATCTTCGATCAGGTACCTTGTTGGTGCATAACCCTCCTTGAAGATGGGCATGACCACATAAGGGATGTGTTCCATATGCAATGGTGATAAAGTAATAAGGTCACCTTGAAAATGAATGAACAAGTATTGCCACCTTGTAAACCCTCCTAAACCCTCCCTTACCCTTGCTTGTGTTGGTTTGGGGTTTTATGTTGTTTTTGTCCTAAGGGTTAAATAAAGTTTAAATTAAAATGTTAATTATACCATGTTTAAATTATTTAATTTAAACATGTTATTTTTAATAATAATTACTTTAATTTAATTTCTATTATTTACCCTAGCCTAAGCTATAAATTAAACCCCTCCCCTACCTTTCACATATACATTATTATTGTTATGCTCTTATGCTTCTAGTGTGAGCGGATCCTCTCTCTCTTGCTGCGGCTACCCTAGAAGACTGTTGTGTGTGCTGCGGCCTTCTATTTTGTTGTTGGAGTGTGGGTGTTTTGCTGCAGCCCTTGTCAGTATTGGCTGGTTGGTGTGGCCTCCTGTCTGCCGTGGGTGTGGCCCTTTCTCCTCTGCTGTGGGGTAACTGTGGTGCGGCTCTTTTCTATTGTGATCTGGCTGAGTGGTGCGGCCCCTTTCTGCTGTGGGGTGACTGTTGTTGCGCCTACTTTCTGCTGTGGGGTGACTTCTGTTGCGGCCTCCTTTCTGCTGTGGGGTGGCTGATTGTTGTGGCCCTCTTTTCTGCTGTGGGGTGATTGCTGTTGCAGCCTCCTTTTGTTGTGGAGTGACTGTTGGTACGGCCTCTCTTCTGCTGTAATGTGGCTGTGTGGTGTGACCCCCTTTTTGTTACTGTTGTGGTGTGGCTATACCCTTACAGCTCTGTTCAGACCGAGACCTCTATCCTTGAGCCTTGGCCTTCCTTAAGCTACCTGTTGTGAGGGTTTTGTTCACAGAAGTTCTGTGTGAGGGTTTGAGTGTTTTATCTAATGTTTGTGTGAGGGTTTGACTGTGTGAAGTCTTTGTGACCCTATCCCCTTGGTGGCAAGAAATTTCTTCATCTCTTGGCAAGAGATCCAACCTATATGGTGGATCTATGAGCTAGATTTTGTCTGAGCACAAATACAAATGGTTTTGCATCTCTGTGTGTGGCTGTGATCTCTTCAGAGGTAAGTCTTCAGGGCAAGGTAAGTTATCTATTCAAGCTTATCATTATCAGATCTGGATTGTACTTTGAGTTTTTGTTTAGAGATATCTAGATTTATGTATCAGCAGTGAATATTATCAGATCTGGACTGTATTCTTACTCTTTGTTTCTGAAGTTGTGGTTCACTACTCATGATCAGATTGTGTTTCATTTTGAGTTTAGATCTATAAATCTGTTTAAGATTTATTCCAGCATTGTAGATCAGATCTATTAGATCTACTCTTTAACTATATTAAACTATCTTAGATCTGAACACACATGTTTAGTTTCTCTGTTCAAGTAGACTTGTTTTCTGGATATAAGATCTAGTTGAAATTTAAAAGACACCTTTGTTCTGCTTTACTGCCCTAATTCTAACAATGAGCTTGGTATGTTTGCTGAAAAGTGAATTTACAGAACTGTTATTACTAAGAGGACCACTGTTTGGAGCATCTTTGTTGGTTAAATAGTCTATTTTCAAGGTCTATTAATCTCAAAGTGTGTTGACTCCATTTCCCAAGGATTAGACACTGATCTACTTGAATCCACCACCATATATCTATTGTGTATCATAAAATTTTAGATTGTTAAATCTAAATTGGTTTTAAGGTTATAAAGATTCAAGAAAGACTTAGCAATCTCATTAGGGAATTCTGCCCTTGCACTGGAGGAGAACCAACCTAAAGTGAAGGGAGGTGTTATCGCACAATTTGTACTTGTCCCAAAGCCCAAGACAAGTAGGTGAAATTGGAGTAACAACAGGATATCCCACCACTGTCACCACAGTGAGAAATCCCCACTTTTAGGGATGGATGAAAGTCCAACCCAAGGGAGGCGTCCCCAGTGACCTAAAGGGCTGGGTAGACTAAGGTTATGGTTAAGAAATACCCCCCTCTCAGTGGTCACCTAAGTCAACAAGGTCTACGTCTGAGTAACTTGTGTACCTGCCCGGAACAAGAACAATACAGCATATATATAGCAACTCCAAGCACCAAAATGATAATAAAGCCTCAAAAGACAATAGACAATGTAAATAAGTAGTGGCTGAAGTGAAAATGCAGCAAATTATCAGTTTACAACAGCAATTGATCTTTCGTAACAGCCACAAGAAATATTACTCAGAATAGTATGAAAGTATGATGAAAACTTAGCATTTAGTCCATAGATTAATTAGCACTTACTTAAAGGAATTTCTGAATATGTTGAGTCAATGTTAGTTAAGTGTATGGAGCAAATTACAAGGGTTTAGATGGCTGTAGCAATCTATTCGTAACAGAAGCAACACAAATAGTCAATTTTGCTAAGCTAGCATTAGTAAAGGTTAGTAAAAGCATCAAGGAAGAGAGTGTAAGAGTTGTTTTGATCAAATCCTTCAACAAGAGCAAGCAGAAGTCAATGCCTTTTGGGCTAATGGAGTCAATTATAACAGCAGCAAATAACTTGGAGAAATAAATGATAATAGTGGTCAAAGGACAAAGAAATAAATGCTAGAGGTGTTGGCACTTCAAGGCCTCAAGCATTCAAGTCTTCAAAGATGAATTCACTAAAGTGTAAACACTCTTAGGCCCTAGTGAATCCTTCCCTCCTTAGACTCTTGAAAAATATTTGCAATAAGTTATAGAACAAACTTCTAAAGTGCTAGCACTTTAGGGTTTTAGAAGCCTATCTAGACAAGATCCTTTTGACAATTAACAAGTGGAAAAGACTAGAGAGAGGAAGAAGCACTTTATGTCCCTCTCCTAGGTTTTAAGCAATGTTACCAACATCTCGATAATATCTCGATGTTGGAGATATTATCTTCAAAATCAGGGTCGGCGATATTTTCCAATATTTTCATTCTTACAACATTGTTTTTCATTCTCATGACATTTTCCAATATTTTTTTATATTTTCCCCGATGTTGCCGATATTTTCGTTTTCAGACCCTTGGCATTATTTTGCCAATGTCGATGTTTGCAACACTGGTTTTAAGAGCAAGCAATTTCATAATCTTAAATATGAAGAAGTAAAGTATACCATAACCATTGAAAGCATGAAGAGAAATTGCAGATTTTTCTTACTTCACCATGAATAATCAAGCAATAAACACCTAGTTGCAGAAATTTCCACCAGAAATCATCAAAAAGAATCCATAACAAAGTATCCAAGTGATGCGCCTTAGTAATTTCAGCCAATAAAGCCTCTAGGGTGAAAATTTCAGTCCTCCCTCTTGCGAGAGTTGAGTTATGATGAAAAAATGAATTTAGCCAGCCATATTTATATGGAAAATCCTTGCTTAATTACCCAACAGTTGTGTCTTTTCACAATTTTGAGCCTACTTCTCAATTTGCTCATAAAATCAAAAATAAATTCAATTTTTACAAAAATAGCCCTAAAAGAGGGTGACGTCATCCCTCCTAGGGTGATGTTAGGCCTCCTCAAGGAGACGTTGAGCTAGAGAAGCATGAAGCTAGGCCTCCAAAGGCCTTGATCCATGTCCACATGTACCAACATCATCGTCAAGGACCTCCTCCATCACAAACCATCAAACCCTAGTCCTAGGTGACGTCATAGGCTAGGAAGGTGTCCTCTAGGCCTCCAAAAGCCAATGTCCAAGTGGGAGGAGGTAAAACGCCATCCTAGGGTCATGTCAAAGTGCCTCCAAGGGAAACATCCTATTCCTTCATTGTGCAACTGGTCATCATGATACTTCCCCAGGCATGGGGTCTCTGCATCCATCCTTGGGCTTCAAGCCCTCATGAAGGTCCGGACTCCGAACTAATCATCTCCTCATGAATACCTATCCATCGAGCAAGGTTCTGCAAAGACAAACATGTACACCCTCCAAGGGTCAATAAGTCACAAGTATCATGACAAGTAAGCCACATCTAATAATCAAACCACCTAAACATGTGCATTAAACCCCCCTTTTCAAACTAAACAAATGCTCAAAGATGTTATACAATTTGTCAAATTTAGGTGTGGGAGGGGTGTCAAGGCATCCTATTGGGCTAGTCAGTCCTCAAGTCAAAGGTGTTTCCTAAGAGAAACCCATCAAGTCATGTATGAGTGTGAGGTGGAGTGGGTAAGACTTTTGGGCATGGGGTTCATGACATACAAGGGATTGTAGTGTCTCATTTATGGGTGACTTTGTAGAGGGTGTGTTGCCCTTTGTCCGCGATGCAACATTTTTTCCAAGCCCATTTATTGCCAAGTCCGGAACAATTGGGTACTCCAAATGAGTAACATAGAACTTGGGAGGTAGTACTCAATGTCACTTGAAAAGAGAGGTACACAAAGTGCCATAGGGATAAAGTATAGCTTGAAACGCACTTGTGTAGATCCCTCAATAAGAGGGACATCTATATATGTGAGCTTTTGATTTTGCAGGTCTTATGTTTTTAAGAGATAACACTTCATTGTTTCTCAAGAACTCTTGGGCGAGCATCTGGAAGGTTTATGATTTGGATTTTATCTTTTTCCAGCTACTTTCCCCTCTGGGCCTTTAGCCCCTTCTTCCCATGAAATTGTTAATATTATGGTAGTTGCGGGAGGTATTTACCTCCACATGTAAACTTGACGAGAAGAAACCCTAATGAGTTGGCTAATAACCCTAGAAGACAAGTCAGCTCAAGGGGATAATTTGTATTAGGTTATTAGCCTCCAAGAGAAGAAGTCGGCCAAAAGAAATATTATATACTGAGTAAATAGGTACCCAGAATGAGAAGTCGGCCCAGGCAGTTAGCCAGAATTAGTATAAATACAGGAGGTCAGTCTTCATTATGGCAGGCATTCTCAAAACTGCAGAGCTCACTTGTGCGCACTGCAGTTAGCCAGTTTTGTGCACAAGTTTGGAGGAGAGTTGTTGTTGCAGCTGCTGCAGCTAGCAGATTACGTTTCGGCTTGGACTATCTCTTGGTTATGGTTTGGACTATCTGATCAGCTCTTGTTTGGTGCGCTATCCTTGGAGAAAGGTGTGCCACCCTTTGTTTGGCTATCTAGCCTAGGGTTTGCTTCCGGAGTGATTCTCTGTCAAGGTTAAGGTGCTCGGAGGGTGGCTTCAGCCTATGGTTGGGTGACAATAGTGATATTGTCTATGGTAAAACGAGCACATCTATCAGATTCTAACAGGTTATGGGCCCACACCTCCTTCATTCAGTCTAACCACTGGAAGCGAGCATAGCCATAAGGATACTAAGCTTGTTGAAGAATTGTCGCTCAAGTTTCTAGCAGGAGCAATTACCAAAGCACTGTCGCTAGGGTTACTAGCAGGTGCAGTTGCAAAAACCCTAACCCTCTCGTTGAGGCACCTTAAGTGAAGAGATTGACCTAATTTCCGGATAGGCCAGTGCACCCTAGCCTAGCGCATCTCCTGGTACTATCAGCAAGCCAAGACGTCAAGTTTGAATTTTTGGTCAAATCTAGGGTTGACCAAGTCAAAGCAGCGATGACTTACTCTATGAAGTCAAAAAACAAGTTAGATGGAGCTTCTAACTTCAAAGCGTGGAAGACAAGGATTGACCTCATCCTTGCCAAGAATAAAGTGCTAGATATCGTGAAAGGAAAGATCGTGGAACCCGAGTTTGAAGAAGGAAAATAGAAGGAACCACAGAATGTTGCAGTTATGGAGAAGTTCAAAGATGGTGACATCAATGCCATGAGTATCATAGTGGACTCTATAAAAGACCACTTGATACCCTACATCTCCCATCTTGACTCATCGAAGAAGATGTACGATGCCCTAACAAACCTCTTCTCAGT
>SNQJ01S0000790.1:205850-248199 GCA_010110895.2 Picea sitchensis | reverse complement strand
CTGACGGACAGGCATTTTCCAGTTCGAAAAATGGTCCAGATCGAACGGTCATTTTCGTAATGAAAATGGTTCGATGGATTGTTGATGTACCATAGACAGTGATTTCCCATTGTGGTTAACATGGGGAATGGTCTAGGACAGTCTCTCTTCTTGATGGTCAATCAAGAAGATTGGTCCGCCTCGCCGGACAGTCATTCTTTCGAAGTTCACAGTTGTGAGCAGTTTCGAAGAATGGTCTGTTTTGGAGGTTGGTGCAGGACAGTCATTTCCTTAGGAAATGGTCCGAACCGTGATTCGCTAGGGCAGATTCATTCTCTCCAGGTTGCACTTTGTTTAGTGCCGGAGGAATGGCCCGGATAGGTGAATGGTCCAGGTTCAGCAATCAAGGACAGGCATTCCCTAGGGCAGACTCATTCTCTCCAGGTTGCACTTTGTTTAGTGCCGGAGGAATGGCCCGGGGTGGGGAATGGTCCAGGCTCAGAAATCAAGACAATTATTCTTCCTTGCTTGAGAAGAATAGTCCAGATAGCTCATCATTGATGTTTGACTTTCTGAGGGCAGATGCTCTTCCAGATCTCACAGATGTGAGTGGAAGAATGGCCCAGATGATTCAGTTTATATCACAACAATGTTTTTTGTGCAGGTTGATATCAGATGATTGTTATGGAGACTATATGTCTCTGGATAGTAGATGTATGCTACTGTGGTGGATGTGTTCCACTGATTGTGATTATATGTCATTGATCAAGTATCTGTGTGCTACTTGGTGTGGTAGTGTACCACTGGATTGTAGTTGTGTACTACTATGGATAGATACAGTTGTGTTCTATTAAATGATATTGTTCCAATTTCCTTGAAGACTATCAACAGTGTTGGAAATGATTATCAGCTAGATGGATGATCAATGGACAGAAATTTCTCAGACGGAAAATAGTCCAAGACATCTATTCTTCTAGGACATATGTTCGAATTAGAAGAATGGTCCTTGTGTCACTCTATGGAGTGAGTGACTTATCCAGCATCATGTTTGATTACTCAGATGGAGTATGGTTTCGAGAGATGATGCAGTTGATGACATTGATATGATGATGGTGCTCATGATCTAATCTTAAGATAGTCTGTACGACTCTGATGATGCTATTGATTCAATGGTATGTTTGTGCTTAAGACCATTGTCTTCAATACCTCCCTAGCTAGGAGGGAGTGTTGATATTATGGTAGCTGCGAAAGGTATTTACCTCCACGTGTAAACTTGACGAGAATAGAATATTCCGTGAAGCAAGAAGAAACCCTAATGAGTTGGCTAATAACCCTAGAAGACAAGTCGGCTCAAGGGGATGATTTGTATGAGGTTATTAGCCTCCAAGAGAAGAAGTCGACCAGAAGAAATAATATATACTGAGTAAATAGGTACCCAGAATGAGAAGTCGACCCAGGCAGTTAGCCAGAATTAGTATAAATACAGGAGGTCAGTCTTCATTCTGGCAGGCATTCTCAGAACTGTAGAGCTCACTTGTGCGCACTACAGTTACCCAGTTCTATGCGCAAGTTTGGAGGAGAGTTGTGGTTGCAACTGCTGCAGCTAGCAGATTACGTTTTGGCTTGGACTATCTCTTGGTTATGGTTTGGACTATCTGATTAGCTCTTGTTTGGTGCGCTATCCTTGGAGAAAGGTGTGCCACCCTTTGTTTGGCTATCTAGCCTAGGGTTTGCTTCTGGAGTGATTCTCTGTCAAGGTTAAGGTGCTCGGAGGGTGGCTTCGGCCTATGGTTGGGTGACAATAGTGATATTGTCTATGGTAAAACAAGCACATCCATCAAATTCTAACAGAAATGAAGTACAATCCCTTCTTGGGTCAATAGACCCGAAAATCCCAAAAGATAAGGAGACGGAAGGAAAGAAGTATGGAAGGTGATAAGTATGATTGGGAATGGACGATGACTCTTCAAGGAACCCCCCAATAGTACCCTATTCCCGAGGGTGACCAACTTACTAGGACAAAATGATACCCACCAAGGTCAAATAAGGCAAAGAGTATAAATTCCAAGCAAACATTCTGTAATCAAGAGAGATTATTTGCAACATGTTCAAATGCCTCAAATATTAGAGTGACACTTACCATGATACTGGACTCATTACCTTGTGGATCAAGACCTACTGTCATCTAGGGCCAGGCCGGTGTGGTGGATGTTGCTACTACTAGTGATATGTAGAATGTATCAATGAAAAAGAGGAGCCCTCCAAGGCTATGCTCTGTCCATCTGGCTCTCGGCACTCCATGTCTGCAACCTGTGGGCCTCGAGACATAATCTCCTTAGTTACCCCTAGGTTGGGGGTAACAGGAGGTTCTACTAAGGTGATAGTGGGTGGAACTTCCAAGATCTTCCCGAATATTTGTACCTAGAAGATTGGGCTTATCTTGTGTGAAATCCAAGAGGTAACAATACCCAATAGTGGTTTTGTTCCTTGGGCTCAAGATTTATGCTTCCTTTCCATCCACTATTTTCAAATAGTATAGTGACTTGTCTTCACATCGATGTCCGAGAATCCATCTCTTACCACCTCTACAACAATTGTTTTCCTTTTTTATTAATTCTAGCCATCGTCTTTAAGAATCTTCTATTAACTTGTCAATTTTGACCTCTAATTCTTTGTGCAAATTCTCAATCGTATCCATAAGTTTTGTGGTGCTATTGGCTTCATCTTCATCACAAAAAATGCCAAAGCACATAAAAAACAGCACAAACAAGAGCACGGCCATCACCAAATGGCGCTGCCTGCCAATGAAGATCCTCAAACCAACTCCAACAACACCTTGCAAACTAGTAGTCCTAGCAAATATGCTTAACTGTCTTCACATCGATGTCCTAGAATCCATCTCTTACGACCTCTACAACAATTGTTTTCCTTTTTTTCTTAATTCTAGCCATCATCTTTCAGAATCTTCTATTAACTTGTCAATTTTGACCTCTAATTCTTTGTGCAAATTCTCAGTCTTATCCATAAGTTTTGTGGTGCTATTGGTTTCATCTTCTTCACAAACAATGCCAAAGCACATAAAAAACAGCACAAACAAGAGCATGGCCATCACCAAATGGCGCTGCCCGCCAATGAAGATCCTCAAACCAACTCCAACAACACCTTGCAAACTAGTAGTCCTAGTAAATATGCCTAACTGTCTTTGGGTGCTGACAAACAGTACAAAGGCCATATGACAGACCAGTCTTGGCCAACCAAGCCTTAGACGAATGCCCCTGATAAATGACAAGCCAAGCAAACAGCCTTAGCTTATAAGACAGCCAAATAGTCCAAACTCTATGCAGGTGCCTCATCCAACACTCATTCGGATCCTTAGATACCTAGAAAGTGTTAAGAACCGGGGAAAGAGCATTCCTTGGGTGAAGAACTAAATGCAAATGGTGGGAGTCATAATGCAACAAATTTTAATTATAAAATAAACTAACTAAATTAAATAGATCTTGGACGACCATTATCTATTTATAGCTGACCTCAAAACAAATTATCATTCAACTAATTTATAATTCATACTAATAAAAAATGAATGATCATCTCTCTTCACAAGTGATCCTAATGCTGGACCACATTAGTTTGGTTCAAAACATCAATACAAAAACAGATGTGATGATTCTAGAAGAACACTCAATGAATATCAGCTGTACAAATTAATTGTATGGATCCGCAACTGAAGCAATAGCATACAAAATGATGTGCAGATTGGTGGCTAATCGCAGATGATGGTGCTGAGTGTACAAAATGTAGGTTGTGGAATTAAGCCACAAACTGGTCATGAATTTGGCTTTGGTACCAAATGGAATAAACAATTCATGTTTATTATGAGATTGGTAGAATATTTCTGCAAGTGTATAACAATATATTGAATAATGAAAAATTGATACGAATGATGATTACAATGAGCCTTGTGACGGTGTCATTGACTGGTCACGAGGTGAAGGGATGGTGTGGCCTTCGACCTTTAATTAACCTAATTCTTATTATTTATTATTCTTATTATTGTGTTTGTTACAGTGCCCCTATTTACGGGCCCATAACCCTTTTGGGAGGATGTCCTACCCACTAGAGTGGTATATACTATAAATACACCACTCAAGCTTCATTTGTATATCATTTTTTTTATAATTGAGCTAAGGGTCTCTAATACAAGTGTTTTAAACCTAGGTGCACTACATCTTTGACATTCTCTTATGGTTGGCATATTTCCTCTTTTATGTGCCTTTGTGCATCTCAAGTGTAGCGCACTCATGCTTGAGCATCTCTTTCTCTCTCTAGTGCATTTTTGGTTCAGCCTTGGCACAATTTTTTAGTGCTGGTTTTTCCTGTTTTTTACTGCAGCTTTTTGGGCTGGCATTTTGGTTCCATTCGATCCCCTCTTTCTGTTTGTGATCTCAACGGTGATGAGAAATGTATTGACTTCTTTCAAATTAATTCTGCTGAATGTAGAACTATAATGGGTCAATTGAACAAAATATTGAGTGGATTTTCACTATGACGAGAGATGTATTGTCTCTTTAAAATTTATGGTGGCTGACTATGTCATAATTATGCTTACACGTCTCAAAAACATCAATATGTTATAAAGGAGCATCTTATCCATGAGGTGGATGAACAAAGTAAAGGAAGGAAAATGTCAGGAATCCTACTTCAAAATGAAATTCAGATTAAAGATCCTAAATAAAAAAATGTTGAGAAAATTGCATTGAACAGGGATTGTTTTCATCTCATTAAGAGAACTAACAATACAAGAATTATGATAGTCTTAGACACAAGAAACAGAGAGCATTGAATTGAATCAATATACATACTGCATATAAGTGGTTAACTAACAGGAAACCCAGACTGCTGAAAATCGTGCTCAAGTGTGGCAAGAAAATCATAGATGGGGGAGATCTGAGATAGACAAGCTCTAGCAGAAGCTTAATTAACAACATAGATGTGGTCATTCTGATCATCAATATTGAAGGTGAGAAATAGGGAGTTGACTCCCATTTTATTGGAAGAAAACCCTTACCTTGAATATTAGAAATAAAAAAGGGTACAAAAGATAGCTTGTGTATGTAGGAGAGATTGTTCCTCCTTGCAACCTTAAGGCTCGAGTCAAGACCTCAGGCATCAACTCATTACAAGAAGAAGACTGTATGCATGCCAGGTAACATCTTGAAGTCTGCAATGTAGCATCCGGGAAAACTTGGTCTTGCACTTAAGATGGGAGGAAGAACCAATGTCGTGGAACTCTGCAGGAAATAACTGTAGCAGCTAGGATTTATAGGTTTTTATCAATGATCTGTTGGAAAGGCCGAGTATGAATCATATTTTGTCACCTAATAAGAAGCCTTTGGTTGTTATGGTGGAAGCCTTGAGAAGGCATTGTGACTATTTGTCTCCTTTTTGCTCCATTCTCTATCTTATTGACATGAAACCAAGCCTGCCATGCTCTCTAACAGTGCAAGTTGTGCTATCATGCAGTGTTTTAAAAACCGGCCAAACTGGAACCGGAATCAGAACCTGAACATGATCTGCAAGTGCACCTACTAGGAGGATCATCAAAGCCTATTCAAATCCTATAGGGGAAAAAATTTAGGATAAAGCCTATGATGGCATGGATCCTATCATGTGTGTGAACTCGAAATGGACCCTACTCTAAGCACTCAAAAGAATACAAAACAAAAGAGATGGAAATAAAAGAGCATTTCTAGTTAGCTTTGAACTCTAACAAAACCTATAAGACTCTTATAGAAGGCCTTTATATTGTATTTTCTCTATTGACCTCTGCTTGCATTTTTTAATTGTATTATTATAATGTGTACGTTACTTTTATTAATATTAGCTTGTGTATGACTATACCTTTTTGAAAACCCTAATTTAACAAAATTTTGAAATCCTAAAATATTGAGAATCTTTTACACCCATATTCGCTCTCTCTAAGTTGCATGGAAACAGATCCATATACAGATTTACATTCCAATCCGCTAGATATACAAGGAAACAAAATATATAAAAAGGTGTGTGTGTGTATATGTGTTAGTGTATTGTGAGAAAAATATCCATGAACTAGAAACATAGAAAATTCAGATCTCCAAAAATATTTCGTTCCAAATCATTCTCAAAAGCTTAGAAATGTAGAATGCTATGAAAAACTGAGTTTTGTGTATTTTAGATTGGGGGAGGCACTATATTCTAGGAAAAAGTTAGGATTTTAGGGCCACAAGATGATCTGGGACAGAATCTGCCAGATTTGGATCCAGATTCGTGGAAAGGCAGATCCTAGTTCCTCTATAGGTAAATCCGGTACCAAAATTCACACCCATGCTTTTGGTAACTTTGTTTAGGAGGGCTACTATTGAGGTTAGTTGCAACCACAGAAATATCAGCGAGCATTGCAGTGGTTCTATTCGGTGGGTTGAGGAATAGAGACCTTGAAAACCAGCCTTGGTCAAAATCTCTTATTGCTAAAGCTGTGTATAATCTGCCATATATATGTACATGTAGGAGCACTACTTGACACTGGTTTGGAATGATCAAAAGAAAGGAGTCCTACTTTCCCACACATTTACGTACAATTAGTGAATCATAATCAAGGTTACAGCTGTCAATCATGCACATAATCCCATGGAGGTTCTCACCTAAAATGAGGTCTAGCTAATGTCGTGGCTCTTTGAATAGAAAATGACAACCTTGGGCATGACCTTGACCTAATATTTATTATTTTGTAAATCTTTATCTCAACTGGAATTCTAACATGCACATGTTGAGTGGAGTTGCAAGTCAAGTTGTGGTCTTTTATGATATTCATGTCATTTGCTTCCCTTTGGACACTGGCAGCCTTGACTACCCTTTATGGGTACTGGTAAATATTACATTGCCCATAGGAGTGCCTACTATCAGCTGATACCCCTCAATGAGGGATAGTTGCATGAGAAATCAAAAGGTTCATATAAAAATTTTGAATCAGTAACTTTGTTTTCTCGTCAAATCCATAGGAATGTCTTGCTGCTGTGCAACTTAAAATCATCATTCTAGAGCAGAAATCCTGTGACCAATGCAAGGAATAAGTCTTTGTGTTCCTTGATGCTGAAGCTTCCATGTGCATCCTTCATTTAGCTACTCAATGACATAGCAGTTTAGAGTGTAAAGATCCATAAACTTTACAAGGTGATTGAAAGAATAGAATCAACAATAAATATAGAAGACGTGACATATATGAAAGACAATTGAACTTACCATGCCTGCTAGTTGAGAAACATCCATAAAAAATGCCAAAAGGGCAGCAACAAATCCAGACACTAATGTGCTATTAACAGGAACTGAAGTTTTTTCATTGAGTTTGGAGAAAAATGAGGGCAGTAATCCATCTCTAGCCATTGCCATCAAGATTCTAGGCTGCAAAATGAATAATCCATCAGAAAAGAAATCATCATTTAGATAGTATTTCACAAGGACTAAATTCAATAGCTTGAATGATACAAAATAGTGACAGTTGAGACAGCAAAATGAAAATTTCTATAAACGGTAAAAGAGGCATCATTTCTTACATTAGTAGCATCCCCTAACCTTGTTAACATGAAAAAAGGAGACTCTATTAATGTCCATGATTTTGACCAAAAGCAGAGAATGGGATCAATAAATATCATTACAAATGTGGAGTGCATAAACAATCTTCCTCCTATGTATAAAAAGTGGTAACAACATAAAAACAATCCAATATGCAAGAGTAGTTGGAAGAAATATGTGGATGGAATACATAATAAGAAATAGGTCATAGTCTGTGCTAAAGATCGTTTAAGATAGAGAATGATACATCAGTGAAATACAAGAACAATCAAAACCTCAAATAGCATGTTGCTTGTCTGTAACTATAAAATCACTCAAGGTTCATTAAATAATAACATCTATAGAAGATACATCTAAGGCCAGATTTATGATGGGCTCTTATCTGCACAGTTCTTGCAGAGCAATGTAGATAATTTTACCTGGAAGATTCCTTTCATAGAGAACAATTTTTGGTCACAAATCAGGAGTGTGAGTTATCATAATTACTACTGACCAATCTAAGACTATTTTCCAATATACTCTATGCATTATGACTATTCAAGCAATTAATTATTACTATGGATTCCTTGCGAAGGGGAGATCTTTATGATGCCAAACATGTCACTTGCTCTTCAAACTCTATAAGCATCAATCCCACATGGCTACAGGCAACAAACCAACCCCAAACGGGATGCCTAGATACCAGACGATGACTCCAGGGTGAATATAAGACCAGGCAGTAGGGCCCCATATCACCGGCTTGAGCAGATTTTGAGGGCATGCTTGTGGCCTAAGTATGGTGGGGAGAAGGATCTTCCTTTGGTTCCTTAGGACATGTACAATATTCCCAAGGACGAGGGGGACCTTAGTTTGATTGATGTTGTATTACAAGGCACTATTCTTGTGGCCAAGTGGGTGGTCTGATGCCTTGAGGATTCCACACCCAGGCAGGTTTTGTTTCGGCATTGGGTGCTTTTAGTGCAACATTTGGGTAGATTTCAGGGGGTATTTGGTTTATGTGACATTATTTCTACACCCCATTTAGTTTAGGTGACGGGTTTCCTCATCTTCAAGAAATTTGGTCAACTTGGAAAGCTATTGCAGGTCTAGTCTTGTGGCATTGGGAGGGCAGTCAGGCAAGTTGGGATCTAGCTTATCAACCAATTTGGATTTGTAGGAAGCAGGGTGATTGTGTTGTGGAGTTGCCTCGCTTCCAAGCATGCAAGCTGAATAACAAGGGCATCTTCTTCTAGAGATATTTTTGGAATCCTAGTATTCAGTCCTAGGATTGGCACCCTCTTTATCTGGAGTATGGTCACCTCACCTTTGATCGTCTCTCAATGATGGAGTTGTGAGCCCTTAATCCGATGAATGAGCTATTTAAGATGAACAGTGATATGCCTAGACCATTTTGGAGGGACTAGGGGTGGAGCTTTAGTCGTTCGCTTCTTCAGTATGATTCCTGTCATATGTACTCAGCTCTTCATCAAAGACATCCTCTCTCCAATCCTTAATGTTAGTTGGGTATCTATGGATCTGGAGGAGTGTCGAGTTTGTCATCTTCATAATGTATCGTCTATTCAGTTGTCTTATAAGCTAGGGGTTTTTGCTTGGTTGGTGATCTATCGAAGGATTCCATCCAAGGCCAGGTTGGCCAAGACTAGTCTTTTGGATGGCCTCTATCCCATTTGCCAGCACTCCAAGACTATCAAGCATATCTTTTGGGCTAAGAATAAGAAACAGTGTCCCCCAGCTTTTCCCTTGAAAAGAAAAATCAATAAGACTAAGAATAAAAGGCATTGAATGGGCTAGGAAACAATGACATCGTGATAAGGTACAGTTCGCCCTCTACAGAGGCACCCACGGGTGAGACCTACATTTCCCTGTTATCACTACACCCTCTGCCCAAACATTTCCCCTACACCATTTCACACTTACATGACCTAGATGGGCTCTCACCTGGGAAACACCCCAAACTTGAGGAGGATTAGCCCAATAGGACATCCTGAGACCCTCTCCAAACCTGACTTGTTAAACTGCATAACGTCTTTGAGAATTTGTCTGGGTAAAGGGAGGTTTGATGCACATGTTTGGGTAATTTGATTATTGGATGTGATTGACATTGCTATGATCCTTGTGACTTATGAGCCCGTGGAGGGCGTACTTGTTGCTTCTACAGGACTTTTCCCGGTGGATAGGTACATATGGGGAGATGATTAGCTCGAACCTCCATGGGGTTGAAAACCCACAAATGGATAATGTGACCCCAACCAGGGGCAGAGAGATGTCAGAGACTTGCACCAGGAAGAAAGGACATTTCACCGGAGACACTTTGGCAAACTTAGACCCAAGGGGGTCTTGCTCTTCCACCTGGACGTTGGCCTTGGGAGGCCCATGACGTCACCTTTGTGACCGTAGACATCACCCAGCGTTAGGATTGGCATTATGGAGACAGTTGTGTGCTAATTGGCACGTGTGGCATCATCCAAGGGCTTGGGAGGCCTAACGTTTTGCAGATGAGGCCCAACGTTCCACCCAGGAGGCTCAACATCACCCTAGAAGGGCATGACATCACCCCTAAAAGAGATTTTAGGGTTTGTTTCCTTGAATTTTTGTAAAAACTAGATTTTTCATGTAATTTTTCCATGTCGGCCTTTTGATGACCTAAATTTAATTAAAGGTCATAAGTATTATATAAATAGAGATATAAAACTCTCATTTTTTCATCATTCACTCACCACACAAGTGTGAGGTCTGAAATTCGGCCCTCTTTAAGGGTTATTGGCTAAAATTAAGTGGTGCGCAACTTTTGGGGAGGCAAATCTTGGTGTATTTTGGCAAATTTTCATGTGGAGGATCTTCAACTAGGGTTTATGCTTGATTATTCTTGGTGAAGTAAGTAAAAAATCCACATTTCTTTATTGTGAATGAATGCTTATGGTGAATTTACTTGTTTCATGTCAAAGATAATGAAATTGCTTGCTTGAAACCCTAGGAGAAAGACATATATTACTATCTTTTTCTCTATAATCCTCCACTTGCTAAGATTTCTTGAAAGGCACCTATCTAGAAGTACATACTAGAGCCCTACCATTGTAGCACTCTAGTAACCCTACTTCATTGCCTATTGCATATTTTATTTCAATTTGTCTAAGGAAAAGAGAAATCGCTAGGGCCTAGTTTTTATTACTTTCTAGTAATTATCTCTAGGACTTGGATTTTTTAGGCCTTGGGCTACCAACACCTCTCTCATCCTCTCCATCCCCTTTGACTAAATATTATCATTGTAATTTTCCTCTAAGAGTTGTTGTTGCCATCATTGACTCCATTACCCTAGAAGGTGATGCAGGAGCATCGTAAGCAGCCAAGCGAGCATGAAGGCAGAAGCCAGCTGGAAAAGCGCCAGCACGTTTTAAAATATTTTGAAATGTTTTTGAAAATTAATGCGCAGATATTAATGTAACAGTTAAAGGAGGCGTACTTGCATTTATGTCCAGACACTGTAAACAGATCTTGAGCGATTTGCTCTCATCTGTCTAATGTAATAGACATTAAGTCTGTTTAATGAAAGTAGGTAGCTTTGAATTAATAGATTAGACAATTTTAGGAGCATAGGAGGGAAAACGGATATAGACACCCTCGCCTTTATATTATTGGATCATTAACACATTAGCATAGAACAGAAGAAGAGAGTTGTAGCAGAGAGCTGTAGAGAAGAACCCATGTATAGGAGCACTTGAGTTAATACATGAAGCTTTGACTCAGATTCCATGGTGTTATGATGCTCACTGTTTACATTTGCTGAATGGTATGCTTACAGTTGTTTTATGCTTCTCTGTTATGCATTTGTGTCAATGCTATGTTGAATGTATGATTTCATGTTGAATGTATGAAGTCTGAGAGAGAAAGGGAAGAATGAGTTTCAATTGTTTCTCTTCCTGAGAGAAGTTCCTGCAAGGAGTGCAGTGAAATGTCTGCAAGGTGTGTGTTGACAAGGTCCTGAGTTTATCTCAGAAAGCTCAGGAGGGATACCGTTGTTCTCATTCCAGCAAAAGTGCAGGTGAAGCACAGAAGCCGTGCAAGGTGTGCACAGGCTAGACGAAGCCTTAGAAGTTATTAACTAAGGAAAAAGTTGAAAGACTACTGTTGCAAGGAGTGCACAGAGTCAAGGAATCAAATACCCAGAAGTATTTGAAGGTATGTTGCACTCGAGGCTTGAATTTGCAGAGGAAGCTCAGGAGGGTTAGTACCTTTGAAGTGTTCAAAGGGAGACGGAGCGAAATCATCGCGCAGAAGTCATCAAGGAGCGAATCGAACGGTCGAAATTCCCAATGGAGAACTCGCGAAGTTGCGAGGACCGTAGGATCCAGTGAAGCTGCAAGGTGGTTAGGTGTTGGACGAACCCACCACTTTGGTGTCAAGAATCAACGTGGACCGTTGATCGTGATCAGTTGAGCCGTCAAGATCACTTCGGCATTTTGGGGTTTGTAAGTCTGAAGTGCAGGCCAAAACCTCTGGTCACTCTAACTCCCGAATCGCGAAATGGATTATCGCATGTGAAGACGAAAAGTGGAATTTTCGACGCTTCGGAAATTCGGAGTTCGGCATTTCGAGGTCTTGACAACAAGGAGTCGGGGCATAGTGGAGTGAAAATCTCGAAGTCGCAAATCGCAACAGGACTTGGCATGGAATTTTGGGATTTCGACACTTCGGGTGTCGGGAAGCAGAGGAGGTAGCGATTTTTGGGATCAAGAGTTTCAAACTCCCGGTACCTGGAAGCCCGAAGTAACGTGGGCCGTCGGATCGAAAGGGGGGCTTATAGTTGTTGATCCCGTGGAAGGTGCTATTTTAGAATTCAAGGTTTCGAAGTGGTAGAGGAACGGCAGTCGAAGATTTGTTCAAGTCCCGAAAGCCGGGAAGCTCAAGTGGACAAGTGGCAAGAATCCACGTCAGAGACAGGGTACAGTGGAGAAGACAGGTGACACGTACTCGTCGCCAGGCGGAGTCAAAACTTTGTTGACTGTTTTGGGGTTTTGGGGGTTGAAGAGTCGGGAGCCTTGCATCCAGATTCGCGAAGTCGCGAAGTCCGAAACGACGAAACGACGAAAAGTCCTGATCATAATCGTTGGAGAGCCAGCCTCGTGAACGTATCGGGATTTCGGCATTTCGGTATTTTCGAAGACAAGGAATCGGGGTCCTTAGCATCGGAGTTCCCGAAGTCGCGAAACGCGACATAGCTTTGGAGGAGGAAGTAGCCAAGATTTCGGCATTTCGGCGAGTTGAAGAGCCAAAAACTCGACAACAGGAATAGCGAAATCTCGATTTGGCAAAAGTCGCGATCATATTGTTGGTCAGGATATTTGGGTTGATGCATGGTGTTTGTTCACGCAGGCTTAACTCATAAGGACCTGTGGATACACCGTGAGTGTATGAGATATTCCCTGAGGGGAAATCAAAGAGTCAATTAGACTCCAGGGCAGATTTAGAACGATCCTGCGCGGATCTCGGCTCGAGGGTCGGGGGTCTGCACCAGAAGGCACTAGTCTACCCATTACAAGTGTCGATTGATCAAACAATTTTCAGAACATCTTCTATTGAACACCTACTAACTCCTACTAACCTTAGATTAGCCTAAATCATTAACCTACTTGCTGCTGTTGCAAAAGATTGCTACAGCCAGCTAACAGCAGCAAAGTAACCCTAAAAGTGACATGTTATGCTAGCTAGACATTGCTAAAACTGCTTGTGACTATCTATTATCAATTTGCCTAGTTAAAGCTATTATTTCAAGTCTTATATCAAACATTTTGAAGCATAATTATTGTGGCTGTTACAAATTTCTTATTGTTGTTATAAACTGTTATACTGCTGCAATTCTATATCAGCTAGTACATTTCTTAAGAGTTCATTGTCTTATGAAGCACTAATATCATTTTGGTACTTGGAAAATGCCATTTTTCTATTTTATTGTCTTGTTCTGGGCAGGTACACAACATTACTTATTTGCTTCATCTCTATAAGACATAAAGAACCCTTTTAACTTGAGTGACCTGTGAGAGGGAAGGGATATTCTTGTATCATTTTCCTTAGCTTTCTCAAACCCTCAAGTCACTGAGGACGTCTCCCCTGGGGTACTGCAACATACTCCTAAATAGAAAGGGATTTCCTATTAAGGTGACAGTGATAGGTCATTCCCAATTACGCCAATTATGTATCCACTTGCCTTGGGCTTTGGGCAAGTACAAATTGTGCGATAACATACACCACATATAACAGGACCAGATCCACCTTCTCTATCCCCAATCCCTTCCACCATTTTAAAATCCCCTCCCAGCATCCAGAAGAGAAGAGGCAAGCCAATCCCAAGGAATACATGTATCAGCACATAATCACTGGAGGAACATTTTCACATCACATATCCTAATGAAAATGACCTTTCATTATAAAGTACATTTTAGCTATATTATTTTTTTCACCCATGATTCTTTCCCCGCTTTGCAAGAGAAGCTATTTCATGCAAGTTAATCATATAAAATGACTTTTCAGCACATTAGGAACATGCAAGTTAATCATATAAACTAACTTTTCATTCTTTTCATCACATTAGGAACATGCATCCATTTGATGGTAGGAGTTGCATTAGCGTTAATGTCAACATATGCCATGAATTAATAGCTATTCACTTCCAATATAGAAATTAAGATAGACCTTCAACCACAACAAAGAATACCCCTCGGACATAAACATTTGCTCATTATAATCTATACTTGCCTACTCAACTATGCAAATGATATTCAACAGATAGTGTTTAGTTATTGACAAGGAAACTATAGGGTCCATTTATTTGTCATAAAGGTAAAGTGACGGACATTGTTCAGCTTGACAAAGAGGAGTATGTACCTGAGGGAGAAGTGAGCCCATCAGTGTCGATGAAAGGGCAGCCACTGCACCAGCCGTGACAATAAACCTAGAGGTTTGATGAACAGACAATAGTGAAAAGTATTCATTACCAGTAAGACATGATTGCACTCTAATTATTTGGAAGCGGACAAAACGGCATGCATTGCTTTAAATAGAAAGTTACTTACATTGCCCAGCGCATACCATGGTCTGCAAAAGCAGATGAAATTGGAGTGTCTGGGTCCATTGCATAGTATGGTACTATGCCAACAATAACAGCAGACACCAACATGTATAGTCCACTACATATGGAAAGAGAAAGGCCAATGCCTAGTGGCAAATCACGCTGTGGATCCTTGACCTGCAAAATAGAAAAAGATTCTTAACCCTGTACCAAAACATGAATAGATAGTTATGCTGGTGGATACTCACTTATTCATGTACTCATTTTCAGCCTTCAGGTCAGGAAATAGAATCACACGATGCCATCTGTTAACATTCTTCTATATGTACTTTGATGACAGGAGAATTGTTTTGCAAGACCTATTGACATAGCCAATTTCAGTGTTCGAAAATTTAAAATTTAGATTTTATTTTAGCTATCTTTAGAATGTAGTAAATCTCATGGAAAACCTCAATATATGAACAATACACAATCAAGACAGAAGCCAGTGACCAGCATTTTGACTCTTTTATGCTCAGCAAGGAAATTGTCTACAGATAAATTGTATAGTCCAAAGTTAAACATCTGCATTTATCAGAGAAAGTCAGGTATCCCAACATTTGAAGTGTGTCCACTTTCATCTTGCTCTCACCCCAACAGGGACATGATTAGCAGAAAAGCTCACTTTACTACTCAGCAACACCAATGGTCAGCATGTCTAGCACTTTTGGGTTTGTTGTGTGTAACATATTCTTTGAACAGATTGTCACATATCAAGTCCAATGTCTCCATAGTCGAAGCATGCCCACTTCCATCTTGTTCTCATCCAAACATGGTAATAGCCGTAAGTTGTAACCACTAAACCATTTTACTTTTGCAACGAAGAGCCACCATTAGTAGCCAATACATCTACTACTTATGGGTTTGATATGTGTAAACATTCTCTTTTCCATACATTGGCACATTCTGGGTTTGACATGTGTAACACATTTTTCCTTGAGCATATCAGTACATTCTGGGGTTTTATGTGTGTAACACATTCTTCCCTGGACAAAACAACACATTTCATGGGAAATTTCAAATTTGTTGTCCCGATAGTTGAAGTGTGCCCACTTTCCACCTTGCTCTCACCCCAACACAACAACTGAAAGGACTACCTCCCTTCCCACCTCGCCCCCTCACCAATAGACAGAGACCTATGTACAAAGGATTCTTTAGGCAATTCTAGGTACTTCCTAGTAAGCATTGTTCTTAAGCATGGAGGATACCTAACTCGTACCTATTACATCCAAGGTAACTCACACATGGTTTTTTATCAATAACAATTCAACTTAGACAAGGATGTTCTAGATGTTATCCAAAAGTCAAGATTGATTTCAATTGAGGAAATGATAAGTCCATCGTAATATTGGAATTTATTTTGTCCTCAAAGGTTTTGTCTTTTAATAATCTCGCCTTGTAAACATGTGCAACTTATTTTGTTTTCTCATACATTACACACCAAATTTGGAATGTAACTCTCATTCCATGTTGATTTGTAACTATCTTTAAATTTTGGCCTTAATGTGTTCAAGTGGGATTATAATTCCCATCTCTTAGATTTATAAGAGACAAGAAGAATTATAATTCCCATGTAGGAATAAGATCAGTTTCCTTGGGAATTAGGAAAGGTGTCAATACAGCATGGGTGTGCCTTCTCTATAAAAGCATGTCCATCCCGATTGTATTTTCAACTATCAATCTCTGGGTAATTTCATTCTTGGAATTTCACTGTACATATGATATGTGCACAATTAGACAACAATGGTTACAACTTACACTCACACAAGAAAGGACGGATGCAAGTACAAAGGATATTGCTTCACTATACATGTTGTGCACTCTATAGTTGATTAGATATATATGAGTACAAAAATAGTGGAGTGATCATCTTTGACCAAGTTAACTATGAGATATACAAATATAAAATACAAAGTTAGGTGAGTGATCATCTTCGACCAAGTCACCTATGAAATATTTTACAATGAGGTAGGTGAGATATGAAATATAAATACAAAGGAACAAACCACAAATATAATACATATTTGGAATCTGGACCAAGTACATTAGATTAATACTCATCATTTTTCCTTGGTAGGGAAAATGGACCCTTGCATGAGGAAGGAAATGGCCAACCTGCGTCAATCAACAAGGCCTTTGCCCTTGGTGCCTCCTCCCTCCAAGCTCATGATTCCCTGAGAATTCTTCCACCCCCACAGCCTAGTGTTGCTAAAGGAGGTGGGATCTATCCCACTTACTGGTCTTTTGAAAAAAGTAATGACCTCCTCCATTAAGGGCATCGTTGCCCCTCCTTTGAAAGATTACAAACAAACACAAGTAATCTAGAAACAAAAACCAGATGACAAACAAGTTGCTTTCTAGTGCAGATCTTGTTTTGAGACTAGTCACCTAGTCATTTCTTGTCCTAAGCAGGAGGTTTCCAACTTTCCCCTTCAAGGGCACATATCAAAAATTATAAGAGGAAATGCAGCCCCACTTAATGAAATGGTGCAAAATTGCATCACCATATAGTTGGTTCAAAGTCCTCGGCCAAAGAGATTGGGATGGCATAGGAAGTTGCTCCATTCAAGGATAATCCTAGGTAAAAATACAAAATTTCAGCATCTATCAACTATAGAACATCCGATTTGTTCAAAGGATAACAAAATTTTCCATGATGAGTCCTCATTGCAGGGGAAATGGATTGAACTAAATAAAATGAAGGAAAAGTAAGGAAACATTATTGAAGAAAGAGGCTCTACAATTTTAGAATATTTTTTCATTTGAGATCCTAGGCTTTCCTTTGATATGAAGGCACCGACTCCTTTATCAAAAGGAAAACCATTGGACAAAGTCAAGAAGGAAAACTCTCAACAATTAGATGACTTTAGGACAAGAGCTAAGATCTGGAAAGTATATGAAGAAATGCAACCCCACTTGGTGGAATGGTGCAGATTTGCATCATCATATAGTTGGTTCAAAGTCTTTGGACAAAAAGAGTGGGATGGCACAGGAAAATCCCACGCCCAAGGATAATACTAGGAAAAAAGACATAGTTCAAACTTCAGCCTCTTTCAACTATAGAACATCCCACTCGATCAAGGATAATAAAATTTTCCACGATGAGTCCTCGTTGCAGAGGGGAAAACGACTGAAGTGAAGAAAAGAAAGGCAAAGAAGGGAAACAAAACTACATTACTTGTAGCTAATTAAGTATTTGTGTCAATAAGTGTAGCTAATTAAGTACTTGTGTGTTCTGGTTATATCTCTTCCTTTGTTCTTCTATGGAATTATCCTTTTATATTGTAACATAAAATAATTAGGCCAAACCATACCTCTTCAGCAGTACTGGCAACTGTATCAAAACCAATGTATGCAAAGAAAACTGTTGCAGCTCCACCAAGCATCCCATTGATTCCATATGGGAAATACCTGTCAAAATGATAGATGATCATTAGCAATTTTAAATATGATTTCAAATTTAGGAGAAGTACATTAATAACATCAAAATAAGATGAAATGGAAGGGAAAGCCTTGTCATCATCAAAGACACAAACAGGCTGTTGAATTTTGATGCTTAACTCAAGCACATGTAGTTTCTTTCAATTTAGCATGAACTTGAACCATAAACAATGCAGCAATACAATATACAATAGCTGCAGTAACCAAGATCACAAGAAGAATAACCATGCACAAGACACAAGAAGTTATCCTGGGAAAACCCTTCTCAAACAAGGGAAAAACCCAGCAATCCTTTGCTATAGAGTCAAGAGAAGATCACCCTATCACCACAAACCCTAGTGCACACAAGAGGGTGCTCTATGACCAAGAAAGCTAGCACCTAAGAGAAGTGTGCACCAAATTTCAGACCTCCACAATATGTTATGTGAGAATGAGATATGAATGAGACTATGAGTGAGTGATCCACAATGGGGATGTATCTCTCCTATAAATACATGACCTAGCACATCAAATAGATGTGTCTATTGGCACAATAGGGCTGACTTGTACAACTGAATAATATAACTAATCTTTACACAATATTAATTATCTTTACATGGTGGAGCCGACTTGTACCCTTCACAATACAAATTAGGGTTTTACCAAAGTCTTACTCTTTGACAATATAGCAAGAGATCTCACACATCCTCTAGTGCTCTCCCACTAGGGACAAATCCACATGTGCTCAACCATAGGGACGTCACCCTCAACAGATCAACTCAACTAAATCCATAGGAGTACAATCTAGAGAGCCATCTCAAGTCAACTCAACTAAGTCCATAGGAGTCTGACAGGAGACCATCTCAAGTCATCTCAACTCAATCCAGAGGAGCACAACAAGAGACCACACACGTCATCTCAACTCAGTCCAGAGGAGTATGACTCACCCATCACATGGGCGTTCTCACAGATTGTCTCAACTCAGTCCAGAGGGGAACGACCTGGAGAATGTCTCATGAAACTGCAATCATCAACCAAGGAATTGTAAATATATGTTAGATTGGGTTAATTTTGTTGTGTTGACAGGTATCTCAAAAGGTCAAATAACATGACCAATCAAATTAATTTAAGGAATTGAAGCTTGTTATACCATATTTTGTATGGTGTGTCAGAGGACCATTTTTTATGACACCAATGGACTTTCTATGGACTAGTTTGTAGATCATGGGCGCTATCATGGTGCACATGTTCTCCTTGGTGCTACCCTTATGGTTGATCAGACCCTGGCCACTCAAGGGTATGTGGTAATCATGGAGAATGATTTTTCATGATCAGTTTGTCATGTCTTTTCACTCTCATCGACATTTTTGATGGATTGGTTATGTTTGTAGCATTAGTGGAGCTTGCTTCAATTGTGTATCATGTATCTTTTCAGCTTGATGGAAGTACTTTTCTCAAGTTGGATCATTGTTGGGGAGATCACCTTGTTATTTCCCCTCACTCATGATATTCTAGTCACTACTCTCACTTGGTTGTTGCATGGTGGGTCCATGTATTGTTCTTAGTTGTTTATGTCCTATAGCACATGGTGGGGTGTTTTCCTAGCATTTTACCTTGGTGTCACTCACACTTCATCACCTTTCCATTGTTGTACCTAAGTATCATTCTAATTTCATCATATTTTCACTTTGTACCTTGGTGTAATCCAAATTACACTCATATTTCATCATATTCTCATTCTTAGAGAGTGCATGAGTCATTTCATCCATATTCATATAAGTTTCAATTCATAATTAGCCCTTCATTTGTCATATTTCATCATTTCACCATTTCCATGTCTGAACACATCAAAGTGGTTTGGGATATTTTTATTACTCACCCTTTGACCTTATCCATGTGGTATGACCTCCTAGACCTATCCACACACCTTGACTCCTTCGTACATATTTCTAGGTTAGTGGATGGTGTGCTTCACTAGAGGGTCCACATGCACCTTTGAACGAGTCTTGTGTTGATGTTTGGACAACATCGGGAAGACATTCTCCTAGATTAATAATTAATAATATAATTAGTGATCATTAAAAGATATATATAATAAGTAATAATAATAATAAATAGTTATTTATTATCCAAGGGACACATCCCTTCATGGATGGTTACCATATGTTCTCTATATATGGAACACTCATCATTGTAATAATACATCGATCATATATCATCTCACATAAAAATTCAACATGGTATCAAAGCAGGTATGGGCCTCACTCCCTCACGAGAGGGCCCAAGTGCTCAGTGTATTAAACCGCTTCCTTGTTCATGCAAAAGAGTCGAATCACAGTAGAAATTGTTGTGCTGAATCCTACATATAAGAAACGGAATGCCTAGATGAGCCATCAGCTATGTAGGTGAACGAAAAGCTCGTTGATTATTTCTTTATCAAAACGATTACGTTCTCTAGTGTGGAATCCATGTACAACGGGGACACGACATCATACCAGTGCGTCGTGGGTTTGACCCTCAAAGAAGTCGTGAAGCAAGACGTGGGGTTGTTGTCGGAGGATTTAAGCGATGGGGTGTTCGCCCAGAACTTCGACTTCCAGGCAAAGGCAACATCCAGGACGTGGAAGAAGTTCTACACCTAGGTGAATCTTCTGGAAGACGAGAAAATCGATGGCACAGCAGCGAAGATAACGCCGCCCCTTGCAAGTCGCTCGAAGGCCATGGTGCTAGGGTTTGGCTTGGTATCTTTAATACAGCGGAGGAAACTGCCCAGGCTTATGATGTAGCTGCACGAAAGATCAGAGGAAGAAGGCATGCGTCGATTTGTGGTCAAATGCATAGAGAAGGGCTAGGAGGCACCGCCCATCAAAATCCTTGATAAGGTGAAGTGACCGTCGTTTGACACATGAAGGAGAATCTGCGTGGAGCAGGCAAATGATGTATGTGATGGCAAGTTCCAGGAAATCCGTAGACACGATAGCGATGTCTTGTTTATTACATGTTTTAGCATTGTGGAGGCACGAGCTCAAGTATGCTCTAAAGGAGCAAGCAATAATAGAAATGTAGTTATGGTGGATGAGCACAAAAGATTGTGGAATTGTGAAGAGAAGAGCATATAGATGATGAAATCGTTATGATTTATGCTCGTGGTTATGTTGGGCGCAATGTTGTTGTTAAATCTTAACAACGAGCTCACATGCAGAATGGTTATGCAATATGCACATAGTACGGGCTTTTTCACAAGGTCGAGGATGCCACAAATCACTGCTAGGTTTTATGTGTCGAAAAGAATTGCTAGCGTTGGAGTATTCGCACATGTTGCGTGAAAGGAGAGGAGCCTCAACAAACATGTGGTTCGAATTGATCACTAGAAGACCGACGATTGATCTTCCTTGCAAGGAAACTGAATGGATGAGATCACGAGGTATAATCCCAAGAATCCTCATTGGTTTAATTGGATCAGTTTATGCTGAGCTGGACATGGGTGCATGTTGCAGCAAGTTCTCTAGCATTTGGCGAGATCGACGCAAGTATTTGGTGTGGATTGATCAAGATGGACATGAGAAGCAATGACAAACCCTCTTAGTCGAGATCACATGAAGCTTGTGTCAATGTGTCGATGTTTGAGGCAGCATCATGAGACATTCTCCCTGGAGGGTCCTATGTGGACTAGTAGGGGAGAATGTAGACTTCATCTCGACGTGCCTTAGATGGTCAGATGAAGGAACCAAGACATTTGTTTCACGAGGAAATCTCAATATGTCTTGGGGGACATTGGTTCCATAAGGGAACTTCGATGTGTCCTAGAGATGTTTGAGGCAGCATCATGAGACATTCTCCCCGGAGGGTCTTGTATGGACTAGTAGGAGAGAATGTGAACTTCATCTTGACGTGCCTTTGATGGTCAGATGAAGGAACCAAGACATTGGTTTCACGAGGAAACCTCGATATGTCTTGTGAGATATTGGTTCCATGAGAGAACTTTGATATGTCTTAGACATGTGTTCCACGAGGGAACCATGAGATGTCTAGTATGGACACAGGTCATGAGTGAAGCCTGAGGTTGGACACTTCAGGATATTTAGGTGTCCAGTATACATTCATGTACCCAAGGAGAAAAGAACCAAGCTAGACCCTTCAGGCAGAAAGGGTACATTTGTGGGGTACAGT
Source organism: Picea sitchensis (assembly GCA_010110895.2). NCBI lineage: Eukaryota > Viridiplantae > Streptophyta > Pinopsida > Pinales > Pinaceae > Picea > Picea sitchensis. The sequence continues at coordinate 225,920 of SNQJ01S0000790.1, read as the reverse complement.
GAGTCTTTGAAGGAATATCGGATCTACATCCATGGTCAGAGACAAATTGAGGTGAGCAAAGATGTTACCTTTGAGGAGGAGGTAGCCTTCAGGAGATCTAGAGGATCTCAGATGGAGATTGATAGTGAGAGACAGGAAGAGATGGTGACTTCTCCCCCTCACCCTCCAACAGTTCAGAGGGAGACAGTTGAGCATATTGATCCAATTGATCATGTTGATCCTGTAAGCTCCAGTTGATGTTCCCAGAAATATTGCAGTAGGTTGAAAGAGACTTGCATGGGCTCGTAAGACTCTACAAGAGGCAGAAGGGCATGCAGCTCCTCATGGTACCTTCCGAGAGAGCAAACGACCTCAGAGATATTCATACTATGCCGTAGCTATGAGCCACATCATTGATTCTGAGCCTTCGTATTATGATGGAGGAGTATCAGTCCATCATGGAGAATGATGTGTGGGATATTGTTCCGAGACCTGAGGGGAGGTCTGTAGTGACTTACAAGTGGATCTATAAGGATCACACACACAGCTAACGGGAACATCGAGAAGCACAAAACGAGATTTGTTTCTAAAGGATTCTCTCAGGTGGAGGGAATAGATTATGAGGAGACATTTGCTCCTGTTGCTCGATACACCTCTATTCGGATGATTATTTCCCTTGCAGCATCCATGGGTTGGAGACTACATCAGATGGATGTGAAGACAGCCTTTCTCAATGGAGATATTGAGGAAGAAGTATACATCGAGCAGCCATATGGTTTCATGATACATGAGAAGGAGTCTCATGTGTGTAGGTTGAAGAAGGCCCTGTATGGACTCAAGTAGGCACCTCGAGCTTGGTATGCGAGGATTGATAAGCACTTGAGAGTTTGGGCTTTAGCAAAAGTGTTGTTGATCCCAACCTGTACTACAAGATTGTTAATGGTGAGTCCCTAATTTTGGTCCTCTACGTTGATGATTTATTCCTCACCGGTATAGAGAGCCTTATTGTTGAATGCAAGTATGCGTTGGCCTCTGTGTTTGAGATGGACGACCTTGGTATGATGCACTACTTCTTGGGACTGGAGGTGTGACAGAGAACTGATGAGATCTTCTTGATTCAGGGGAAGTACACAAATGAGATATTGAAGAAGTTTGGGATGTTGAACTGTAAGCCCATGGCTACACCGATGGTGACGAATCTGAGGAAACTAAGTGTTTTCTTCCAATTCCGACGAGATTGATCCGACCCTGTACAGATAGCTAATTGGATCAATGATGTATCTAGTTAACCAGAGCAGATATTTGTTATGCAATGAGTGCATTTAGCCAATTTATGAGTCAGCCGAGACAGACACACTGGATTGTTGCGAAACATGTGTTGAGATACCTGCGAGGCACAGTTGGACATGGTCTGAGATATACTTCCAGTATTAACATGAGATTGCGGGGATATACTGACTATGATTGACCAAAGAGCGCAATGGACAGGAAGAGCACCTTCGGGTGTTGCTTCACTTTGGGATCTGCCATGGTTTCCTGGTGTAGCAAGAAACAGACTTTTGTGGCTTTGAGCACCGCAGAAGTAGAGTACATTACATTGAGTGTGGCAGTCCACGAAGCAGTGTGGCTTCGCAAGCTCCTTACAAATTTATTTTGGGCATGTGTTGGATTCCACCATTATTCATTGTGATAACCAAAGTTGTGTGAAGATCTCAGAGAATCCAGTGTTTCATGACAAATCGAAACACATTGAGATCAAGTACCATTACATCCGAGACATTGTGCAAAGGAAGGTAGTATTGGTGCAGTACCTTCCTACAAATGAGTAGGTTGCTGATGTTCTTACCAAACCCCTTACCAGGACGAAGTTTGAGTACTTTCGTGACAAACCTAGCGTGGCAAAGAATGCCTCCCTCGCTAAGAGGGAGTGTTGATGTTTTCAGCTTCCTAAGACATTCTCCAGATTGTACTCCTCTGTGACTAAGTTGAGTTGATCTGTGAGGACACTTATCTGAGAGGGATAAGTGGGTTTGGGCTTATAGCTCAACGTCCCTTTTGGAGAGCACATCAGGACACGTCAAGGGAGTTGACCTTGACATCACACAGTATGGGGAGTTGACCCTAATGTTTTTAGAGGGAGTAGCCTCTAGAAGTCCAGATCGTACTCCTCTGTGACTGAGTTGAGTTGATCTGTGAGGACACTTATCCGGATAAGTGGGTTTGGGCTTATAGCCCAACGTCCCTTATGGAGAGCACATGAGGACACGTCCCTCGTGGAAACACATGAGGACACGTCAAGGGAGTTGACCTTGACGTCTCACACCATGGGGAGTTGACCCTAGTGTTTCTAGAGGGAGTAGCCTCTAGAAGTCCATGTGGGAGTGCCATGTGTGACAGACCTTTTGCTACTACAGTGGTTGTGTACCACTGGTGGAGACTGTGTGTCTCTGGACAATAGTTGTGTGCTACTACAATGGTTGTGTACCACTAGCAGTGATTGTGTACCACTAGCAATGACTGTGTGTCACTAGACAGTAGTTGTGTGCTACAAGTTAATTACCGAGTAGTCAGTGGACTACTAGATGAAGACATCATGGAAAGATACCTCCCTAGCTAAGAGGGAGTATTGATGTTTCAACATCGTGCGGACCTTCTCCTAGATTGGGTTGCAGACCAAGGGAGATAAGATACATTTATCATAAAGGTGCACTTGTGGTAAATGGGCCCAGGCATAGTCCTCCCTTGATCATGACAAGGAATAATATGGAATCGAGGTGTTTGAGGTGCTTTACACGTGTTAGTTAGCATCGGGTTGACATTCATTCACAGGGGTGTACCTGTGGTGAACGACCCTGGTGTGTTCTTTGTCCTAGTCATGGTGATTTGACAAGGAATGATAAAAGACTCGAGATGCTAGATGCTATCACATGCGGACCCAAAGTGAGCCTGATCTCAGAGAGAGTCAGTTGGCTCAGAGGGAGAGCCGCAGGGGGAGTTTCCCCTCGATTCAAGTGGGAGACAGACATCTCTAAGGACTGATAGATAGGTGTCATGAGTCTAGGGCGAAGTTTGTAAAATTCAGAGACAAACTTCGCATGATGCAGAATGTCTCCCTCGTTGAGAGGGAGTGTTGATGTTTGGACAACATCAGGAAGACATTCTCCTAGATTAATAATTAATAATATAATTAGTGATTATTAAATAATATATATAATAAGTAATAATAAAAATAAATAATTATTTATTATCCAAGGGACGCATCCCTTCATGGATGGTCACCATATGTTCTCTGTATATGGAACACTCATCATTGTAATAATACATCGATCATATATCATCTCACATAAAAATTCAACACCTTGTTCACATCTTGTTTCACCTCATTGACGTTTAAAGTGACTATGAACTAGTTTGATCTACTCTTGGAGGAGCTCCATTGCACATTTTTCAAGATTGTTTTTTGGAGTGAACTCATGAGAGTGAGAGAGAGAGGATCTATTGTATGCATCTTGACATGGTCTTATTTGACCACTAGGGGGTGCGCCCTCTCTCTTGGAGCTCTCATGTGGAGAGATAAAGCATTATTGAAGACCAATTCACATACATGTATTATGGGATAATAAAAATGACAAAGCATGTGGATCAATCGGAATTTCCATATCTAGTGATTTATGATTTCACCTTCAAGGAATTGATGGCCTAGATGAAGCTTGGGAAAAGATGGAAATTGTATTTGGTAAAGATAATGAGATTCATGCCCACCGTCTTGAAAACCAATTAATTTCTTTAAATCCCAGTGATTTCTCTTGCATTCAAGATTATCTATCTAAGTTCAAAACACTCAGACTTTTACTTCAAGACTGTAAAATAGAAAAGAAGGATGCCCAATGTATATATGCTATTGTAGTTAAGCTTGGTAGTGCATATTATGTTTTTGTATCTAACTTTCACTCCACCAGAGAAGCTCTAGGGGATGCTTACATACCACCCTCTCTTGAATCTTTTTGTGATTCTTTAATTAGAGAGCAAGATAAGCTCTTGCATCTTGAAATGATTTGCACTACAGGTACATCTAACAAAGCCTCAATGGCCCAACAAAAGGATAAATCCAAGCATCGAAGAAGCAACAACAAGCAACAACAAGCAAAACAAGGGTCCCAAACCCTCTCAACCATCTTCTACTCCCAATGGTGACAAAGGACCAAAATCAAAAAGTAAGAATACTGAGAGACATTGCAATTTTTGTGGGAGAGATGATCATCTAGAGTCTAAATGTTTCAAGAAGATGGAGGACTTAGAAGCATTAATGAAGAAGCACAACATCAATATTGACTCTTCTTCTCATAACTCTTCTTCTGATGGGCATGCGCCATTTTCTTTTGGTTTTTCCTTCAATGAAACATCTACTTCTTCTAATGAGTGGCTTATTGATTCTGGAGTGTCTTATCATATGGCTAGGGACAAAGCCATTTTTTCTACTCTTAATGACTGTAACACCAAACAAATATTTGTTGGTGATGATAGATCTCTTAGTGTTGTAGGGTCTGGATGATGGTCATTTTAATGATGTATTATGTGTTCTAAATCTCTCCTACAACCTTCTATTAGTATATCAAATCACTCATTTAGGTCAAGATAAAACAATAGAGTTTTCACCTCACCGAGTTGTAATCAAGGATTTAAAAGATCCTAAGCATGTCCTAGCAACTGGAATTGTTGATGATATTACCAGATTGTACAGATTTGACAACTTTGGGTCATCATCTTTTCCATCAGTTTTTATTGCTCATAGCGATGACTTGAGCAAACTTTGGCATGAAAGATTTGGTCATCTAAATTATTGCTCATTGCAATAGCTATGTAATCAAAATATGGTGACTAGTCTTCCTCTCATTTCTTGCATAGATGATGTTTGTCAGTTGTGTTCTCAACAAACATCATCTGGACAACTTTGACAAACATACCTCTTGGCACGCCTCAGCTCCCTTGCAGCTTGTTCATAGTGATTTGTGTGGTTTGTTTCCTTCTCCTTCTTTCTCTGGGTTTAAGTTCTCTTAACTTTCATTGATGACTTCTCCACATGCACTTGGGATTATTTCTTAAAAGATAGGAGTGAATTTTTTGACATGTTTTGGCTTACAAGGCCCTAGTAAAAAAACAATTTGGACATCAACTACATAAGTTAAAAACAGATAATGGAAGCAAATATGTTAACAACAAATTTATAACTTAATGCACTACATAGAGCATTCATATGCAACATATTGTTCCATATACACCACAACAAAATGGTATTGCTAAGAGAAAGAATTGCACATTAAAGGAAATGGCAAATTGTATGATCCAATCTAAGGGATTAAGTCCTCATTTTTTGGGTGGAAGCCATTAATTGTGCCAATTACATAGTAAATCGTACTCCTACAAATGCTTTAGAAAATATAACACCAAAAGAAGCAAGGAGTAAAATTAAACTAGATGGAAGCCACTTCCGTGTCTTTAGTAGTGAAGCATAGACTCACATTCTTGATGAGAAAAGGAAAGCATTACAACCCAAAAGTGAGAAGTACATTTTTGTTGGATATTCTAAAGTTGTAAAAAAGGTTATGGACTTCTTCAACCTCATTTCGATGAAATTATTATAAGGTGAGATGTTAAGTTTGATGAAAGTCTTATGTCCTGAAGCCTAATTCAGCATCTGTGCCATCTTCGACGTCTGTGCCATCTTCTCTTCCCAATATTTTTGTTAGTGATCCTATTCTAGTTTCCTCTTCAAATGATGATAGTGAGGATGAAAATCTACCTCCACCTGCAAGCCATCTTCGACGTCTGTGCCATCTTCTCTTCCCAATATTTTTGTTAGTGATCCTATTCTAGTTTCCTCTTCAAATGATGATAGTGAGGATGAAAATCCGCCTCCCCCTGCTCACCTTCCTTCAGTTGGGCCTATTGAACATGAACCTACTCCAGCACCCCATCTTCCTAAATGGTTTTGTACAACATAAGTAGTTGGTGATCTTGTCGATGATCCTACAGATCAACGTCATGCAGATTCGAAGTTCCAACGAGCCTCCTCTCTTTTGGCTCAAGTTTCAGAGACTTGTGATCCAAAAACATTTGCAGAAGCTTCTGGCCATCCAAATTGGAACACAACAATGAATGACAAATATCGTTCATTAATGGTGAATGACACTTGGGATCTTGTACATCTTCCAAAAGGAAGAAAACTTGTCAGATGCAAATAGGTGTATAGAGCTAAGTGTGCATCCAATGGAAGTGTTGAAAGACATAAGGACCGATTAGTTGCCAACAGATTCTCTCAAGTTGAAGGGATTGACTATAATGATTGGATATACTGATGCAGATTGGGCAGGAAGCATTGCTGACAGAAAAAGCACTTTCGGATGCTGTTTCAGTTTGGGATCAGCTATGATCTCGTGGCAGAGTAGGAAGCAATCCAGTATTGCTCTAAGCACAGCGGAAGCAGAGTACATTGCCGCATGTTTTGCTAGCTGCGAAGCTATATGGCTTCGAAGGTTGTTGACAGGCCTATTTGATTTGGAGATGAGAGCAACCACGATTCTATGTGATAATCAAAGCTGTATTAAAATGACAGAGAATCCTGTGTTCCACAACAAGTCGAAGCACATAGAGATCCGCTATCATTTCATCCGCGACATGGTACAAAGAGGAGCCCTGAAGCTCCAGTACATTAGCACGGATCCACATTTCATCCACATGGTACAAGAGGGACTCAAGCTCCAAAGATTAGCACGGATGAACAAAGTTGTCGATGATGACTAAGTTTCATCTGCAAAGTTTGAACACTGAGATAAGCTGGTATTGTCCGAAAGGACCTTCCCTCGAAGGGGAGTAGATGTATTCCTTTGCTTCCGACTCACTGCTAGATCGAAAGATGAGTCACAAGCCCTGTTAGATCGAAGCATGACGTCAGTAAGGATCCTTGCTTCTGACCTAGCAGTTAGACATAAAGCAAGATGAGTTATGCTTCAAACCTAGTTGTTAGACATAAAGAAAAAATGATTCCTCGCTTTTGACCTAATTGTTAGACGTAAGTAAGATGAGTCATGCTTCTAACCTAGTTGTTAGATCTAAAGCATGACGCCGTGTTACTTGCTTCGACCGTTGTTAGACGTAGGTCAAAGATGAAAGCATATGCTTTCCTCAATCTAGTTGTTAGATCGAAAGCATAACATCGATGATTCCTCGCTCCTGACCTCGCTAGACGAAAAGTTTAAGATGTTGGATGTTCTCCTGCTTCCGACTCCAGTTGTTAGACGAAGCGCGATGAAGCGCGTAATTTGCCAGACGAAAGCATTATCGATTCCTCGCTCACCCAGTTGTTAGACGAAGCTGATGATGATATTACTTGCTTCTTACCTAGTTTTTAGACGTAAAGCTAGATGTGATTGACACTTAGCTACCAGCTTAACTGTTGTGGCATTGAGCTAGTGTAGTTCTGTGATGTGACAGCCTAGTGCCGTGATGAAGTATCATTTTTACTAATACATGTTTATCATAGATGATGATAGCATTCTTTGAGAATGATGATGTTGTCGATGAAGAAAACTTCCGATGACCTCTGAATGTGCAAGACAATGTTTAAGATGATATTGACGATACCGCCCTCCTGATGCCACTGATGATGCGTACCTCTCTACCGATGTCGATGAAGAATTCTTCTTGTTAAGGGGAGTGTTGGAAATAATGTAAATCAGCGGGTTATAATTTTATTATTTTGTTATTGGAACTTCATTGAGGATTAATCATGTTATTATTATTATTGATTAAACTCTATTTCGAGGACACCATGTCATTATTAATATTATTGTTATTAGATTAATCCCCATTGAGGATTGACTAAGTCGGTAATTGTATATGACCAAACTTTGGCGGATTGGTCATCTGACAATTACAAAGTGTATTGAAGAAGCCACCGTGCCAGCTATAATGAAAGGGCCAGAATAAATTAAAGGTGCTTAATTCTAACGTGAGGAGAGGTCGGCCCTGCCAGATGGTGACCCCTCACACGCGTTGCATTGATATAAATAAGAGGCTGGGGCTTCACTTTCTAACACACACTTCACTTGCCTGTCTTATGAGGCGTCAGGCATCACAAGTTGGTGAGAGAAGAAGAAGGGTGGCGAATCTCTTGAGGAGGACATTTTCTCAGAGGGTTTGAGTTATATCTCGAACATTGTATAAGCTACTTATGATAAGGAAGTTTTTGGCTGGGTTTCCCCCAGAGGGTTTCCAGATAAATGTTGTGTCTCTTGTGATGTATTTCTCAAAGGATCTTGTTCTTATGCTTTTATCTTTATGAAATGCAAAGAACCATATAATAATGGCATAAACATTAACATGGCATCGAGCCAACGCCGAAGAAAGCACACCGGTGAAGAGGAAAAACGTCATCGCTAATGCACTCAAAAATTAGGGTTTGAAAGTGAGTGTTTCTATTCCACTCTAGAAATTCCTCCCCAAGGATCAATTTGGCACCTAGAGCTACATTCTTTCGGTCGATTCTGAAGTGAAACCCTAGTTTCACAAAGTACCTAAAAACCAGAAAACCAGAGTACCGTATACTGTATACCAGAAAGTACCGTATACCAGAAGCAATTCTAAAATTAAACTGCGACATTCAAGGGCAAATTTGGATTTTCAACTAAACACACCAAGCTATTTGCCTCAGCAAAGCGCACCTCCTCGTAAGATCAAAATTTGATTTTGGAGCATTTTCAATTTTGGTCATTTTGTTACCTAGTTAAGATGTCTGCAAGCAAAAAGCTTGTTGAGAAATTGGAAGGCATGTACAACTTTCGTTCGAAGTATAGGATCGGTATGATCTTTGCAGAGAATGATCTATCAAGATTTATCAAAGAAGAAGCGGAGGAACTCAAGATGCCATAGAGAAAGAAAAGTATCAAGGACTCAATCAGGTCAGAGAATCATTGGCAGATTCAATCAAAGATCAACTCGTATGTATCACAAAGAAAACAAGGAAGAAAATGTTTGATGCTCTTAGCAAACTATATGAAGGAAAGAACATCAATCAAAAGATGAATCTCGTAACTCGCTTGAAGAACAATAAGGATGCAAAAAGGAGAATGATTCAAGAATATTTCTCCTAATCTCGAAATAAAAGAACAATTGAAAACGATTCGAGACACCATCTAATTTAAGACGCAATGACACTCTAATGGTTTCATATTAACATCTTGGGATGCCTCTCTATCCAACAAGATGTGGCGTAAAGGAGAAACTAATTTGAAAGCCTATGGGAAGAATGTATCCAGGAAGAAACAAGGGTAGACAACCATGAAGAACTACTAGCAAGGGAAGATGATCAAACCCTAGCTACTCAAACAAAAGGAGGAAGCGAAGAAACCTTTTGAAATAGGGAATCTCATAGAGACACAACCATCAAACAAATTCAACAATCAAGAATTTGACATTCAAGAAATTTTCTCAAGAAAGACAACGAAGATCTAGATCTCTCATCTATACAATGCTATCATTGTGATAAGATGGGACACAAGGCTTAACAATTGTCCAAATGTAAAGAAGAGTACAAGAGGAAGCACAAAAGACAACATGTTCATATTGTCGAAGATGGAAGAACCACCTATGAAGATGCATTACGACCATGTCTTGATTCACTTCTCTCAAATGACACCGAGAAGACACATGGCTCATTGATAGCCATGCATCAAAGCATATGACGAGTAAAAAGAATACTCTCTCTTGTATTACTTCTAGTGCTAGAGTTTTCTCGAAAGTAACTCTGAGATTATCAATATCCCATCATGGAATAGGAGAATCAAACTACAAGCTTGATTCAGAAAACTCAATAACAATGAAGGACGATCTATACCGGCCTAAAGAAGAACTTACTTTCCATATCCGCCTTAGACAAGAAAGGCTATAGAGTTGCTCTCATAGATGGAGAAGTTCTATGTGGGCTAAGGGAGAACCTTAAATGAAGCAATCACATCGGAAGTGGCAAAATGGTTTATATAAGCCAAGGGTCACCCGTGAACTCATGACCCATGCCATCTAAAAACCAGCCATGGCATAGAAGATTGGCCCAATATCAACTACAAGCTACCTTACATATGCAAAGTTGTCACAGGCTTACTAGAACTCAAGGTTGATCGTGAAGGCATGTGCAATGGATGCACAAGGAAAATAAGAACCCTTTCCAAAGAGGGACAACAAAGCAGAAAGAACATTGGAACCTTCATCCATTCAGACATGTGTGGCCCACTGCCAACATCCTCCATTAGCGTATGTATACTATGTATCATTTAACGATGATTATTCTAGTTCCGATATATTTCTTAAAATCTAAAGATGAAGTATTCAAGAATTCAAGGCAGAAAAAAGCTCGATAGAGAATCTTTCCGAAAAGAAAGATCAAGATACTCAAAATGATAATGGAGGAGAATATACCTCAAGGAGTTCGTAAGTCATAGATGTCGGGATCAAGAGGAACTAACTACTCCCTACAATACCCAACAAAACAGTGTAGCCGGAAGGAAATCCATTATGGAAGCCGGAAGACCATGATTCACGCATCAAGATCTTCCCATGTGTTATGGGCAGAAGCAACATGGCGCTTACTTGCGTAGAACAGACTAACCATAGTGCACTTAGGTTTAAGACCCCAGAAGAAATATTCACAAGAAAGAAGCCAGAAATAAGCCACCTCAAAATATTTGGTCGTCTGCTTTGTTCACATACCAAAGAGAAAAGAAACACACCGACCTCCCGAAAGAAGGGAATATTTGTGGATGATGAGGTATCCAAGGCCTTCAGAATCTACATACCCGGCCATATTGAGATCAACAGGATCGCGGACTCGATGAAGAAGCCGACTTAAGAAATTCCAGAAGATGCCTGAAGAGGTATGTGAAGAGGAACCTGTAAATCCCGTGATGATGTAATCCGGTGGAGAGAAGTTCCTAGAGTTGGTGAACCTCAGAAGGGAAGTCGTGAAGCTCGATGAGGAGACTTTGAAGATCGATGATATAACGTGGCTCAAGAACCTCCTCAGATGACCTTTCTCCCATAAAAGAAAGCTAAGCAAGAGAGCTAAAGATGGAGAGAAGTATGGTGTTCCGTATGAACCACGAGATTGTGAAGAAACCAAAGCCATTTCCAGTTACATCTTTATTGTGCAATCTTCTTGATGAAGAACCTACATGTTTTGGAAGAGGCCATCCTATTAGCTGAATGGGCGACATGATGAGGAATACCAACTAATAGTACATCGGTGTATGGAAGTTGTTCCCAAACCTAAAAGTATGATGGTATCATCAAATGGCTATTCAAGATAAAACATGTTGTTGATGGAAGTGTATTGAGAAATATAAAGCAAGATTCACTACTGCGGGCTTTTCCTGTATGAAGAATCGATTATGAAGAGACATTCGCCTGTGGGCCGTGACATTAATTTCAATTAGAACCATTGATAGCTCTTGTCGTTAAGATGAAATGGAAGCCTAATTGTGATGGACGTAAATACATCTTTCATAAATGGTGTCATTGAGGAGAAGTGTATATAGAGAAACCCCTGCTGATTTGAGGTTGAGGACAGAGATGTCTAACGATTGAAGAAAGCCTTATATCGATTGAAGCAAGCTCCCGTGAGCTTGGTATACAGATAGATACTTTTGACGAAGCCATTTACTCAAGATGGAAAGCGATTCAACCCTACCAAGATCATGGATAATGAACCACTATTGACATCGCATGGGATGACTTGTTCTTAACTGGAGAAGAGCTCATCGTTGAATGTAAACGTAGACTCGTCATTTAATTTGAAATGAAAGACCTGGCCTAATACATTACTTCTTAAGTATTGAGGTATGGCGTGAGTCCTAAAGAACCTTCCTTAACTGTGGGAAGTACACCGTAAATCCTGGGCGACTAATATGTCGAATGCGTCCATGAATACACCCATGGAAGCTTTGCAAAGCTTCAAGCCGCTATCGATACTGGCCGATTTGATAGATGCCACTGCATGCATGACATTGATCACGATGTACCAATTTTAACACCGTACCACATCTCGCTTTTGCGCGAACACCTTGAGTCGGCCTGTGGAGCCCAGACGTTGTTCAGTGGTCGCAAACATGTGATGAGGCACTAAGCGGGTACAATGGATTATGGTTCTGCTTATGATGGAGATCATGACTTCACCTCGAGTGGATATACTGATGCAGAAAGGGTGAAGCATTGTCACGTAAAAGCACTTCCTGATGTCGGGTCAGCTTTGGGATCGCCTTATGATCCGTATGCAGTAGGAAGCAATCCAAGTATTGCTCTGGCACGCCGAAGGTAGCACATTGTCGATGTTTTATTAGCCGGTTATATGGCTCTCAAGGCTGTTGGATGTGCCTATTTGATCAAGATGAGATTACCTATTCTATGTGATAATCAAAGTCAGATTAAATGACAATCCCGTTCCACGACAAGTCGGCTAATAACGAGTTCCAAGCTCCGCGCGAGACATTAGCAACGGATGAACAGTTGTCGGCGATGATCGTTTCATTCGTAAAGTTTGAACACTTTCGAGATAGTTTGGTATTGTCCAAAGCGACCTTCCCGAAAGGGGAGTAGATGTATTCCGCTTCGACCGCCGCTAGACGAAGCAAGATGAGTCATGCTTTGACCCGCTTGTTAGATCGAAAGCATGGCGCCGCAGGATCCTTGCTCGACTCGCGAGTTAGACATAAAGCGTTATTTATGCTTCCTAATTCTAGCTGTTAGACGTGAAGCATAACGCCGGCCGGGTTCCTTGCTTCCGACCTAGTTGTTAGACGTGAAGTAAAGATGAGTCATGCTTCTAACCTAGTTGTTAGCATGACGCCGCGTATGTGTTAATGGCTTCCCACTCGTTAGACGAAGCAAGATGAGTTATGCTTCTCGACCTAGTTGTTAGACGAAGCAACATCATTATCTTCGCCTCGACTGCTATATTAGACGAAGTTTTAGATGTTGATGTTCCTGCTTCAATTCTAGTTGTTAGACGAAGCAAGATGAGTCATGCTTCACTCCAGTTGTTAACGTAGTTAAGACGCCGGTGATTCCTCACTCTCTAATCTAGTTGTTAGACGAAATGATGAGATGATATTACTTGCTTCCTCGAATTTGTTGTTAGATCGAAGCAAGATGTGACCGCACCGAAATGCGGATGTTAAGCCAGTGTAGTGATGTGACGTACCTAGTGTTGTGATGAGGTATCATTTTTAATACTTATTGGGTGCAGATGTTGATGGCATTCTTTGAGAATGATGATGTTGTCGATGAAGAAAACTTCCATGACTCGTAAATGCAAGACAATTGTTCAAGATGATATTGACGATATCGTCTCCTCTAGATAACCGATGATGCACTTCTCACCGATGTCGGCGTGAAGAATAATTCTTCTTGTTAAGGGGAGTGTTGGAAATAATGTAATCACAAGAGCATTCTATTATTTTGTTATTGGACAAATCCCCATTGAGGATTAATCATGTTATTATTATTATTGGATTAAACTCTAATGAGATTAATCATGTCATTATTAATATTATAAAGAAGATTAATCCCCATTGAGGATTATCAAGTTGTATAAGGACCAAATCCCTTATTATGGATTGGTCATCGGACAATTACAAAGGTATTAAGAAGTCGGCCCCGCCAGCTTATAATGAAAGGGCCGAATTAATAAAAGGTGGGTTTACCCACCAGAGGAGAGGTCGGGCTCATGGTGAGACTTCACACGCGCCGATTGGTATAAATAAGAGTTGCGCCTCACTTCTAACACACTCCACTTGCTCATGATCTTATGAGGCAAGTCAAGAATTACAAGTTGGTGAGAGAAGAAGAAGGGTGATGACTTTGAGGAGGACATTTCTTCGTGAGGGTTGAGTTATCTCTCATTGTATGCTTATTTCATGATAAGGAAGCTTTTTGGCCGGTTTCTTCCCCTAGAGGGTTTCCCAGGATAAATGTTGTGTCTCTTGTGGATGTGTATTTCTCAGTGATCTTGTTCTTATTATGCTCTTATCTTTATGAAATGCAAAGAACTATAATAATGGCATAAACATTAACATATTGATCTTTGATCTGGTTGTGTGAGCGGTTGCTTAAGGTGTTCCACCTATGTGGAGATACCCTGTTTTGTCAAACATTTCGACCCTTCCACATTGTTGTTTAATTCCATCCTTACAACATTTTTCCTGTATGCATGAGTACTTCATTTCTTCTACATCTAGTATACAAATTGAAAGAAAAAAGTAAAATTAGAAAGAAAAAAAGAGAAATGGTTTATGATTCTATTTCCACTGCATTTTCCTTCATCTATGACTATTATTTTTACATTATTTTTTATAATAATCTAATTTACAACATATCCAGATGACAAATTGACGTATGAGACCCACTTATTTGTGGGACAAGGGACCTCCTCCATGCAATAGTTTGACTAGTTAGTCTAGCATGTGACCTCCATGGATGAAATACATGTTCTTGTTGTCCATCTACCACCTATTTTTTAATTTCCCATTCAATGCTCTATTTTTTTGAAATGTCTTCCACTGAACTTCCTTGTACATTGACCTTCATGTTTACTAACCAACAAAAAGAGATGCCTTCTAAGGATAGACAATTCAATTTTAATTTGACTACTAGTAATGAAGCCTCGCAATCCTTGCTTTGAGGATATATGCCTTCTGCAACCTACTTGTTGGCATGTTTTTGAACAAGCCCAATGACCCCCATAGCCCACTTCGAGATTTTAAAAAAATAGATAGAGGAGGACAAACATGGATGGACAACCAAATAGCATCAAAGATTTAAAAGTTTCCTAAAGTCGCAAACTTAGAGAAATCAAAACCCTATGTTAGCCTTATTGCAATAAGCCCTTATTGTATGGTAATTGATTACCAATGCCAAAGAGTTTTACCAAATATAAAAGGGGCTTATTGAGTTATTTTTCAAGTGTTTTTTTCTTGAAAAGCCAAAATTAAAACATACAAAAACTAGAGTAATTGATCAACTTTAAAATCTAAGAAGTTGACAACTTTTGAATTATACTTTGAATTGAGAAAAATAGAAGAATAGGCAAACAAAATAATTTAATTTTTCCACCTATCACGTGCCTATCTCCCGTGACTAATTGAAAAGAATTTTATAACAATATCATCTATTGCAAGCCCAAGGGGTTAGCTCCATTGGTTGTCACCAATGTTGTTGGCCATTTCACTAGTTCTATGCCAACATGTGCCTAGATTGATAGGGACAATAGTCTACCCCGACTAGATTACTAGGGATGCCATCCATGAATGTGGGGAAGCATCCCTTGGGTTTCCCCATGAGATTTTCCTTGGGTAAATTTATATATATGAGCCCAAGGGGTTAGCTCAACTAGTTGTGACCAATGTTGCTAGGCATTTCGCTAGTTTTGTTCCAGTAGGTGCCCAGTTCGAATCCCCCTAGGTTAGGCACATTAATCTATGCCAGAGGATTTTGTAGGGTTGCCATCCATGAATGTGGGAAAGCATCCCTTGGGTTTCCTTGCAAGTTTTTCCTTGGAAAAGGTAAAAAATATATATATAAATATATATATAAAGGGCATGGGATATCACCTTTCATTGTCTTGACCCTTTCTTTCCTATTTAATTGGACAAAAAAAATTGCATGGCACAAGATGGGAACAAATAAAGAAGGAAATTATATTGATGTCCAAAAATGACCAAAATAGGTCATAATGGCAATGTGGGAGTGTAGAAGGCAACTATTACATGAAAAAATAAGTACAAATAAAGATAAAGAGTACAAAGGTGTAAATACAAGATGCAAACCCTAAGAAAGAAAGAGAAATAGGTATCGCTCTCTACAAGGAGAGAATCACTAAACTACACCAAAAGCATAAGAGAGTTAGCATTGTCATCATCAACCATCATGGATGTACCATCAACCATCAGTGATCGAATATTTTTCTTGGAGAATCAGTTCCACATGGACACTGATTTGATAGGAGGTATCTAAATGTCCTCAAAACCATCAAGAGACACCTCTTAAACCTCCTCATTTTTGGCGAAAAAATGTCTAGGGGTCATGGGAGGCTCAAGATGTCCCCTTCCACTTTGAGTCCCTAAAACCCCGAGGATAGTGGAATGCAAAAGGCATGTACCCTAGGGATGGAAAAAAGTTCCCATGCAACATTGATGCTCATTGAATGTGTAAAACCTTTGTTGATGGATATTGTTTATTTGAATATATTTAGAATTGTTATCTTTTGAATATGTGAATTGTTATATATATGGATAGATGAGATTATGTTTGTTTAAGCTTTAAGTCTAACATAAATGGTATCTAGAGTTTTTACCATAACAATTAGGTATCAGAAGCAAATCAGTGAGATCGATAAGTTGACACTAGCAAAGCAAAAGAGACATTTGATTCTTGCCATTTTTGACATCGCATACAATAACTACTTGGAATCTACCCAACAATGTCTACACATGTTCTCCATGAGGTTCCTAGTGTATTCTTGTTAGTAAGAACAAACACCATTCTCAAATGTAGATCTTAGTGTGGGAGTTTAAGTATCTTAAGAGGCCTATCAAGGTCATCCTTTCGCTAGCATTATCTTCCTCAAATTGGTACAGAATAAGCTATGTTTTGTTTTCTTTTGATTAATTGCATTTGTTCTAAATTTAGACGAAAAAGAAAAGGGATAAGGAAATGAAATGATAGATATGGGAGGAGGATATAACCAAGGAAGTATGCTCCTCCACCATTGCAGTCCACATGTAAGCTATTCTCTAGGTATATGAACCAAAACGAGCGAGATGCATCAACTACTGCTATAGATGTAGTTAAAGGAATGCAGGCAGATGTAGGTACTATCAAATTTCCAGGGCAATAAATGCACTCAATTTCAGATCTGAAAATTACTTCCAAGTGACCTCAAACAGTAAACTAGGATTGTTATCACTGAATAATTTTACACTGAAATTATGACAGAAAAATACAACGGAAACATAAAGATCAGAGAGAAATCATCCATGCACAAGAGACAAATTTATGTTCTGTAAAATTTTCTGATTGAGAAATTTCGAGGACAAAAACAATCCTCCCAGCAAAAATCTCGAAAAACTTCCAACTTGCAAACCTGCTACAAACCCTAGTTGACATCACCCTACAGTCTGTTATACGACCTACTAACATCAATTGTACGGTCCACACGTGTGGCAAGGACTGTACGACCCGCACGTGCAGACTGTTTCTGCTTGTTGTATGTGGTATCCCCATTTTGTGGATAACTAAGGAGATGATGTCTCAAGGCCTTCAGGTTGCAGATATGGAGTGTCGAGAGACTACATGACCAGCAGTACCCCTTTGCACAAATGGAAAACCCACTCACCACCACAGATGGAAACAGGATTACAGATGGCATCCACCACACCAATTGGCCTCCAGAAGGCAGTGGGCCTTGCTATATGAGGTACAAGTCAGTATTATGGTGAGTGTCATTTCAATATTTAAGCCATTTGATTATGTTGTATCTTAGATTGCTCTAGATTTCATGATATGTGCTTGGACAATATTCCTTTTTCCCTGCTTCACCTTTGTGGTTGACATTGTGCCCTAGTAAGTGGTCTTCTTTGGGAATGGGTTTGCTACTGGGAACTCCCTTGATGAGCCATCGTACCGTTCTTGACCATACTTACCACTTTCCATCATTATTCCCCTCCATTTCCTTATCTCTTGGGATTTTAAGGTGTATTGACCCAAGAAGGGGTTGTCCCTCATTCTATGGGAAGAAGGGGCTAAAGGCCCAGAGGGGTTGGTGTTGGGTAAAAGATAAAAGCCTTATATAAACCTTACAAATGCTTCGCCTAGGGATCACCCAAGAAAGCAATGAAACGCTTATCTTTGAATAAAAGGGGACCCATAATATAATAAAGAAATGCTTGAAAGGTAGATTAAAGGATAGGAGGTCTCATCATGAGCCGACCTATCACGTCCATGGATATCTAGTGGTAAGACATTGTCATCATCTGGTCACCAAACCAAGGCAGTGACTCTCAGTTGCATGGCTAAGAGAAAGGGGGTCTCATCACGAGCCAGTCTTCTCATTTCCATTAGGTATTTATGGGTGACAATGCCACCATCTGGTCACCACGCCAGGGCAGTGACCTTCAATCTCTCCTTATGCTATTATGAAAGAAAATATAAAAGAAAGATAAAACGCAAATGATGGGCTTGGAAAAAGTGCATTGCGGACGAAGGCACCACACACCCTCTACAAAGGCACCCATAAATGAGACATTACGACCCCTAGTATGTCATGAGCCCTATGGCCATTGAGTCTTGACCCCATCCACCTCATACACTTTACATGACTTAGAGAGGGACCTCTTGGAAGTTCTCCTTGACCTAGGGTAAGATCTACCTAATAGGACACCTGGTCAACCCTCCCATGGAGTGTCGAGAGACTACATGTAGTCTCTTGATAAGTCGCATTGTGTCTTTGAGTTGTTAATTATTTGATATGGTGATCTTTGATGCACATGCTTGGATGGCTTATTTATTGATTGGATTAACTTATCATATTGTTACGACTTGAGATCCTTGGAGGGTGTGTTCATTTGTCTTTGCAGAACCTAGCTGGTGGACAGCTTTGGCAGAACAAGCCTAGCTTGGGCTTCCATGGGGATACAAGCCCACAGGTTGGATGCCAGGGGCCCGCATGCCAGATGAGAGAGAGATGCTTGGACAGCCTTGATGATGACTTGGACGGCCTTGATGATGACTTGGACGACCTAGCCCACCCATTGCTTGCCAAACGATTTGCCCAGGAGGGGCAAAACGTCCCACTTTTGAGCATGACGTCATGATATTGGGGGCTAGGGCTTAGTGGTGGGGTGCCACTCATTTGTACTTGGACGTTTTGAGGAGAAGAGGGTCTTCACCTGATGAGATCACCCAGATGATTGACACATGGCCTTGGGAGGCCCTTCCATGCTTCTCCAACACCAACGACCTCCTCAAAGTGGAAAACGTCCCCTAAAGGGGTGCTATCATCCTATATTAGGGTTTAATTTGTGCAAAAGATGAAATTTTAAGTGAATTGTTTAATATTATTGTGTTAAGGGGGAAAGATTAGGGTTGTTGACCCCTAATCTTGTGGTTTACTCCTTATTTTGTGGACAAGCTATTTTAGCTAATTTTTGTATAAATAGAGATCATAAGATCTCATTTTAAATCATAACTCTCCTCTTGTGAGAGGCTTGGTCTGAAATTTTCGCCCACCTTGGCTCTTTCATCTCTTGTGTACTTGTCTTATGGTAATTTTATGAATGGTTGATGGAGGAGGCCTAACGCTAGCTTTGGATGATGCTTTCTAGCTTTTGTGGTGATTTATCTTGGCATTTCTCTTGATCTTGGTTGGTTTTCTACTATTATGCTATCATTTTTCAAGTTCAAGTATTGTTATGCTAGGAGCTAGGTGGGAAAGTATAAGGGCATACACCCCCACCATAGCTTTCATCATTTTATTTGCTTCATCTCGTTGATCAAGGGTTCGCTAAGAGAAGTATAAGGGCATACACCCTCTTAGCTTAAACCCTAGCTTAGAGAAACTTGTCTTGGGGAGTAAAAGGGTTTACACCCCCAAGGAGGTAGCTTCTCTAAGCTCCTTGTGACTCCATTAACCCAATAGTAAAGGCATTATTCTTTGATTTGTTTCATTGGAGAAATAAAATATTGCATTGGGAAACGTGAATTTCGGTCATTTTTACTTCTTGCAAAGTGGATTGTTTTCCTTGTGCCTAGGGCACCTCACAGCCACTAGGGCGTCCTCATCTAAGGGCTACTTATTGCTGTTGTTACAAAATTGTATCTTCATCCATTAGGGCTGCAGAAACCCAAACCTATTTTCTCTAATAAATCTCTTATCAACCGTTGTTTTTTTGCTCAAAGTTTGCACACTTTCTCTCCTTGTCCTAGCGCACCTTTTGGCAAAGTTTGAGGTGATTCCAGTGGCTGATTTTCTTGTTGTAATACATTGAATGT
>SNQJ01S0000790.1:191013-204710 GCA_010110895.2 Picea sitchensis | reverse complement strand
TTGTGGTGATTTATCTTGGCATTTCTCTTGATCTTGGTTGGTTTTCTACTATTATGCTATCATTTTTCAAGTTCAAGTATTGTTATGCTAGGAGCTAGGTGGGAAAGTATAAGGGCATACACCCCCACCATAGCTTTCATCATTTTATTTGCTTCATCTCGTTGATCAAGGGTTCGCTAAGAGAAGTATAAGGGCATACACCCTCTTAGCTTAAACCCTAGCTTAGAGAAACTTGTCTTGGGGAGTAAAAGGGTTTACACCCCCAAGGAGGTAGCTTCTCTAAGCTCCTTGTGACTCCATTAACCCAATAGTAAAGGCATTATTCTTTGATTTGTTTCATTGGAGAAATAAAATATTGCATTGGGAAACGTGAATTTCGGTCATTTTTACTTCTTGCAAAGTGGATTGTTTTCCTTGTGCCTAGGGCACCTCACAGCCACTAGGGCGTCCTCATCTAAGGGCTACTTATTGCTGTTGTTACAAAATTGTATCTTCATCCATTAGGGCTGCAGAAACCCAAACCTATTTTCTCTAATAAATCTCTTATCAACCGTTGTTTTTTTGCTCAAAGTTTGCACACTTTCTCTCCTTGTCCTAGCGCACCTTTTGGCAAAGTTTGAGGTGATTCCAGTGGCTGATTTTCTTGTTGTAATACATTGAATGTGACAACCATAAGACTGATATAGTTTGCTGCAGACAAGTGTTTACAACAGCCTTATCTTTTGTGCTAGAATTTTGGCTTTTCACCTTGAGTTTAGCTAGTCTTTCTCTTGTATTTTCTACTTGATCTCTAGCACTTATTGAGCAGCTTTCAGTATCATTTATTTGCTGATATATACTGTTACCTACTGCTGCAAATTAGGGACAGCAAGCTTAACTTGCTGATCCAACTAACATATATTGTTGCAAAGTGTATTTTCTTGTGTCTCGGGCAGGTACAATCATCCGGAGAAGCACTATACCTGTGGGGCAGCCATTACTTAACTTGCAAAGCATCTCTCCCTACCTTCCTTTCCATTTATACTTGACCTCTAGGGGCTTCGTTTCCACTTCCCTCGATCTTCGTCTCAATCCCCCTAGAGTCACCAGGATCACCTCCCTAGAGTGACCTAGTCACCCTTGAAGTGCGGGACCTACATTGAGCTGACATTGGGTGTAGGATTCCCAAGTTGTAGCACTTGTTCTGTGGTTGGGTCGGGCTTTGCCCAACCTACAACTTGCGCTATAACAGCATGGTCTGCATGTGTGGTACGGACTGTACAGATCACACATGCGGAATTTTCTGCTCTTTCTCTCACACGTGTGAGCTCACACATGCAGCCTCCTCCTTGCCTAAAAAAATGAGAAAACAAAAAGTCCAGAAACCCTAGGTCGGATTTGCCAAAGTGAAGAATTTCCCTTGCTAAAATTTTGCCTACCAATTTCCTTGGCACAAGTGCTCACTCACTTATCCCAACTCCATAATGTCACAATGTCTCCTCACATTACCTCTCCTTTTATAGGAGTCTAATGAGTGAGTTTAGGAACCCCTTCTAAACTCAACATTAAATTAGAATTGTTTATTCCTCCATGTGGGTGTGAAGCCCCAACAACACAATTCTAAGCCCCGGGCCCCGGCTCCATACAAAAAGTGTTTTCTCAATGCAATGTGAGTGCCAATAAAGATTCCCACATGCCCGACACCAAGGCCAATGTGGGAATACCTCCTGATGCTACAAAACATGAACACTCCCTCTTAGTGAGGGAGGTATTCCATCCACCATTACCTGAAAGTATCTTTGTCTCTCACACCGGAAGTGGCTTTGCCTCCCACAGTGGATCTCCTACCACAGTTGCTCCCTCTGACACAAAAGAAAATCTCATTGTATGGCATGAACCCATCTTGGAAGACTCCCTACTCCTAGAAGCCTCCCGCTTTTGAGCATCCTACTTGGCCTTCTCAACCCATGACACCGTCTTGACAGTCTTGGAAGACTCCTCTCTACCACCTGAACCTGAAGGTTGACTTCCTCTGGATGGTTGACTCTCCCTCTGAGCCTGTGGACTCCCTCTGAAGTCTGACTCCCTCTAAGTCTGCACAACCTTCAGATCTACCTGCTCCTTGTTCACTGCCACTTTGTTATTTTCCATAGCTCGCATAGGTTGGCCCTTTACCCTATACAATGTAAGATCCCCTTCCATATGACCAAAGAACTAGAGGACTTAGAAGACTAGTTGTTCCCCCTATGCTATAGTCTCCCTAAAAAGGTGACTAAGGTGGCCGAAATATGTTATTGGGGATACTAAAGTCAAATTAATAAAGTAATATTGGCTAATAAGGAAATATAATTTAATTGGCTAAGTGGAGAAAAATATTTTAGAAAGCCAATTAGTAATTTAAGTGAGAATTAGAATGTTGGAGTATAAAAGAGGATGAGGGCGCCTCACTTCCTAATTCTTGATCATTTCTATTTACAACTTTGAGCTCTAGCAACTTGAGTGTTTTGAGGGTTTTGACTGGACAAACCCTAGAGATCAGCACGGAGGTGAAAGATCCCTCCTTTCCTGGTCCAAGCTTGGCCAAGGTGGTGAAAGATTCCACCCTCACCATTCTATTCAAATCAAATCAATTTCCGCTATCATTCCTGAAGGAGGGTGCACTATTGGAGGGTTTCTGCAGGAAGAGCGCACGGTTCAACCTTGAGGAGTTCGATTTGGCCTTTGGGGGTTGGATCTGGAAGACAACTTGACTTGGGAGCAATTGCCATCTCTGGAGCGACCTTTCTTGGCATTCCTGGGGGTTTTCATCCTCCATAATTATTTATTATCAGAGCTGGGCGAATTTCCTGAAGGAGGGCGCACTTGGGGCTAGAGATCCATTGATTTGAGGTCGATTTTCTCATCTACAGCAAGGGAAATTCATCATATGAGTCAGCCATCCTCTTCCCTACAGGTTAACAGCCATTTCATGGAGTTTTGGGGCCAGATCTAAGTCATGTGAATTGTTAGGGTGCGCTACAGCCAGTAAGGGCGCAACTCAGGTAGAGGATTCAGTGTTTTAGAGGAAGGAGAAGAGATTGATCTTGTAGATCTTCTGCATGCAGCTATTGGGGGCTCAAGGAAGCTAATATCTCTCCTTTCTATTGTATCTTAGAGGTGCTATCAGCCACATCTTCCATTTTCCTATATATATTTCCAAATCTGCTCTTCTCTTGTATTGAGGTCAGCTCTATATTAAATAAAATACAGATCTGAGTTTGTGGCTATTTTGTTATTGTTTCTATTTGCTTCATTGTTGTTTAAGTTCATATCTATCATAGCAAAACTATTTGTGCTATAAACTTAACAACAAACTACCACACAAGCTCAATAAAGCTACAGGTGTGAATTGTTTGACAAAACCCCTCAACCAGTAAGGCATAAAACCAAAAGATTCCACACACATTCCCTTGGGGATCTTACATACAAGTTGCTCTCTCTAAATAGTTGTTGTGTCTAAGCTAGATCCTCTGGGCTTGATTAGCACCTGTCCATCTTGGAACACTACATCAAATCCCTTCTTCTCAATCGCTAAGACTGAGAGCACACTCTTCCTGAGTTCTGGCACCCATAGCACATTTGTCACTCTCAACACATCTCCCAACTCCATCTGGAATGACACTGTTCCAGATACCTGCACTGCATGCTTGGCACCCATAACAAATCTAAGTCAGACTACGTGAAGCTCTCGAACAACTCTCATTTTCCTATCATATGACATGTGGCTCACTATCCACCAAGTCCCACTACTGGAAACAGTACCAGAAAGGGAGGAGACTAATAAGAACTCCCTTTGAAGCCTATCTGCAACCTCGTCCACTTTTGTTGATGATGTATGATGCGTCCCTTTCCCTTTCTTTCGCTGTGGACGTTGTGAAGCATAGTGACCTAGCATATGACAAGCAAAACACTTGACCTTGCTAAGGTCCTTCTTCTTCCTCTGTTCTGGAGATGACTCTCTCCTTGGAGAACCGTTTCTTCTGCCCTTCCTAGCATGAGCAGCTAGGGACAGATTCTCATCATCACTACCTCTTTGCTTTCCATTCTTGGACTCTATCTGATCCTCCTCTTGGATGCAATAGATCCATAGTTTATCAAATGGCAACAACTTCTCTCGTGCACAAATCCCCTGCACAAATGGTTCCCAAGACCAGGGAAAAGTATTCAATGCCACATTCACCAACTCTGTGTCATCAACTACCTCACCAATGGCTACAAGCTGATCACGAATTTGAGTGATCCTCATGAGGTAGCTAGCAACTGCATCCGATTTGGAAATCTCAAGAGATCGGAGTTGGGACTCAAAATCAACTTGCAACTTGCATTCTCGATTTGGTACAAGCCCACCAAAGCATCATACATATCCTTTGTTGTCTTCATCTCGGAAATATGAGGAATCAAGTGATCTTTCACAGAATCCAATAACACCCGCTTGGCCTTCACTTCCCTCTTCTTATGAGCTGCCAATTCCTGTGCATCCTTTGGATCTGGAATCACCATCTCAACTGTCAACATATTCTTTGAGATCATTCTCTTCCAAGAGCAAAAGGATCCTAGCCTTCTAGGCCCGGAAATTAGTGGCCCCTTCCAACCTGTCCTCAACTCTAAGAGTGCTCGCCATTGTGTCCTGCCCAGAACAAAAAATCTACAGCAACAATCTGCAGCAACTTGTGTCTCAAGAGATGACTCCTTCTCTCTCTAGAGCCTATGCTCTCATACCATGTCAAATTTTCCCGGGCAATAAATGCACTCAATTTCAGATCTGAAAATTGCTTCCAAGTGACCTCAAATTGTAAACTAGGGTTGTTATCACTGAATAATTTTACACTGAAATTATGACGGAAAATTACAATGGAAACATAAAGATCAAAGAGAAATCATCCATGCATAAGAGACACAAATTTTTGTTCTGTAAAATTTTCTGATTGAGAAATTCTAAGGACAAAAACTGTGCTCCAGACAAATAACAAATTCAGCAAAAAAACCCGAAAGACTTCCAACTTGCAAACCTGTTGCAAACCCTAGTTGACGTCACTCTGTAGTCTGTTGTACGCCCTCCTGATGTTAGTTGTATGATCCGCACGTGTGGTACAGGCTGCCATATGAACTATATAGCCCACATGTGCAGATTGTTTCTGCTTGTTGTACAGCACACGTGTGGTACGAACCATATGGATCACACGTGCAGACTTTTCTGCTCTTCCTCTCACATGTGCGGCCTCCTCCTTAGCTGAAATAATCAAAAAACAGAAAGTGCAAAAACCCTAGGCCAAATTTTTTAAAGTGAAGAATTTCCCTTGCTAAAATTTTGCCTCCCAATCTCCTTGGCACAAATGCTCACTCACTTATGCCAACTCCATAATGTCACAATGAGGTGTCACAATGTCTCCTCACATTATCTCACCTTTTATAGGAGTCTAATGAGTGAGTTTAGGAACCCCTTCTAAACTCAACATTAAATTCGAATTGTTTATTCCTCCATGTGGGTGTGAAGCCCCAACAACACAATTCTAAGTCCCGGGTCCATACAAAAAGGGTTTTCTCAATGCAATGTGAGTGCCAACAAAGATTCGCACATGTCCAACACCAAGGCCAATGTGGGAATACCTCCAGATGCTACAAAACATCAACATGTACTTATTTTTATCATAGAGATTCTCATTTGGCTTAGTTGTGAGCTTTTGATACTAAGCACATCAATTTTATATTCAACCATCCTCTCTTCTTCTAGTGCTTTGTTATTATCCAATTGACCAAAAACAAAATCATTAAGCTATTGTTCTTAGGTATCTTCCTTTATAATCCACCTAAGTTTGTAATTGCATCTTTGTTCTAAAGTGTGTGGTAATAATGGTATATCACTCATTATTTTTTTTTGAAAACAACATAATCAATGTTGAAATAAATTTTTTAAATTAGCAACAAGTGAACTATTCAAAACTTAAATTTTCAACCATTGAATGGGCAACAAATCAGTGGTTATTGCTTTATGTTTGATTGGGGAACTCCCATTTGGTAATGAAAAGGCCATTTGATCATCAGACATGGAAATTTCATTTCGAATGATTGTTAGTCGGTAATCTGTAAATAAAAGATTCCATATCATATTTTATGGGTTCGTAAAGTTTTATTTTATTAACATTTCACTATGATTAAGGAAGTTTGCATACTCAATAGATGCTTTATCACTTGATTTGAATCCATATAGGAGCCTATTGGTTATATTTGGCATAAATGCATGTTATTATTGGGAGCTAAAGTCTGAGAGGAAGCCTTTATTACACAAGGAATGTGGCAATCAATCAGAAATCAAACACATTCCTAACTATTGCAGAAAAACAAAACCCTCCTTACAGAAGATTCAAAGGTCATGAGAGAACCTAACAATGGCATCTCAAACCATCAAACATGAAGGCACATCAAATGATACAAGACAACGAGTCACCAATTTCCATGAGCACATGAGGAGACAATCTCTTGCAAGGCATGATTAGAAGATAAAGGAGAAAAGATCAGACTAGTATGGTGACAAATTTTTAATGTTTGCTACTCTTTCAAGATGACACCCAATTGACAATGCAATTGACGTACATAGGAGAGGGTAAGTAGACTTCGATCATTTAATATCTCATCACTACGTAGATTTCTAATGTTCAAAAGAATAGCAACTATCATAGTTGTTATCTCCCTAGTTGCACAAGGCATGATTGACGATGATCCACAACAATTGAACAAGGCACTTGTTCAATATCATAGTTCAGAAGTCCAGCCGGGTCTTATGACCTCTTCAAGATTCTTCATCATCTTCTTCTTTTATGCATGATCCATACCCCCATGGGGGAATTGTAATAAAATGAGCTAGCATGAGGTCTCTATTATGTAAAAGACTCAACTCCCTAAGACTTAGTCATCAGTGCATACTCTAGAGTGTTCTTTTTCACTTGTTAATTACATCTTGCTCGTCGGCAAGTTATAATTTCTAAGTTTTTTCACTCATTACCTCCAAAGATGGAGTGTGTACTAATGGATTGGCCTTAGTAAGTTGTCTGAGTCTAGTATCTAATGTATATTACCATGCTATTCATTGGTCTTGAGTCTTATGGACATGCACTAAGTCCCCCTTAGGATTTTTTAAGTATTTTAATAAGTCGTAAAAATTCTCGTAAAACGGGATTTTTACCTTGTAATTTGATGTAATAATAAAAAAGTGGTAATAGGAGGTATTATATGCCTTGGGGGTATTGGTTTTCTAACCCAGAATACCCCTTATACCCTTGTACCCCCTTTTCGAAAGAAATTATTGACATTCTCTTATAAAAGTCAATTTTACTCGAAAAAGGTGAAAAAAGACAAAAAAATCAGCTTTCCTATTTTTAAGGAAACATGTCGAGGACATGTTTTCAGTTAACTCTCTCTCTTTGTTCACTAATTGTTAGTGGCACTTGAGAATGAGTTAGGGCAAGTTGATTGGGGAGTTCTCTTTAGTTGATGGAGATCCCTATGAAGGATGCGCATCCTTTGAGAGAGGTAGCGCACTTAGCATGTGGGACGTCAATCCCAAGGAGGTCGCCACCTTTATTTGGCAAGGTGTCGCCCTCTCCTCCCTTTGTTTGGACTTGTGGCAACTTTCTCTTGAGTTTGATGAGAGGTGGCTTAGATCCAACTCTCCATTTGGCTCAAAAACTTTGGGATGTGCACCCTCCCTCCTTGGGAAGTGCGCCCCTCCTCTTATATAAACAAGCATTCTCTCCCATTTTGCTCCAGGTTTTAGAGATTGGAGAAACGCTTGTACTCTATTGTATTGTAATCATTTGCTATTGGAATAAAAGTTAAAGACTTTGGAGGTCATATGGTGGATGGTATCATTTGTGTGGATGCTTGATGTTCATGTTTAAACTTGAGGTAACCTTAGCTTAATTGATTTTTCATATATTTATGTTAAACGGGCCTTTGAAGGTGTGCTATCACACAGTAGGGTAAGATGTTTCAAGCTAGCTTGCTTCCTAGATTTTACTATATTTTTACATTTAAAGATTTTGATTTGCACATCTTTTCAGATGAACTAACATGGTATCCAAGTCTTTTGTGTAGGAATCACCTCTTCTAACGAATTCTTTTCAAGTTGATTAAGCTTTACAGGTTCCCATAATTGGAGAGGTGATTGATTTGAGTTCAATCCTTCACGTGCTCCAATACTATCAGCTACAAAGTCCCTCGGCTATTCACCAAAGGACTCCATAGCCCAAAAGGAATTCCATATTGCAAGCTCCTGTTTTCCTTCTCTATCTCATCAAAGTTAGATTACCTTGGTTACTATTTTCATGCATGCAATAATTAGATTTACATTATCATCAAAAAATTTAAGTATTTCAGCTTGCATGCAAGGTTAAGCTAGATCTATACATTGTTCATCATTTATAAATCCTTAATAGATCTAGTCTACGAAAGGTCGTCTTTTTATTTCTTCCTAGAAGATAGATCTTTCAAAAACAATTTGTACGAGAGAGTTGTTCTTTATAGCTAATCTGAGTGTTTATTGTTCGCTATCCAAACAGCAAACAAAACCCATTCAGAATAGTTAGTTTTTCCCCTATTCTTAGTTAGTTTGCTTCCTTTTTGTGCAATCTTTCACTTAGAAAATTTTTGCATAAAGCTAACATATTTTGTAGGTCCTTTCAAAGTGGTTTTTGGCATCTTTTAGCCTCTCTTGCTTGATTTTTTTGCAGGTTTCGTGAGTAGCCAAGGAGAAGCTCTGCCAAAATTTGGAGGTTCCAGAGCATCCGGGGCTCTCCTAAACTCATTTTCTGAAACCCAAACTCATTCTTCCATCAGTTTGTAAGTTTGTTTGGTCTTGAAATTATAAGAGACCAAGAGACCTTCTTCCAAAATCATTGTAACTTGAAAGAAAAAGTGGGATCACCCACTAGGCCTGCAATCCTCCAGGGGCTGAGGAGAACTGTCTCATTTTTGTGGTTGTCTCTTTTACTTGCTTTCATTTCTTTTTTGCAAAGTTAAAATAAACTCAAGCACCGCAAAACATTAGATAGGTTTCAATTTCTAGATTAGATTAAGTTAGAATTCAATTTTGCATTTCCTTTCAGTTATTTCAATTTGGCAAATAAACCTTCCCCTCAACAACCTTAGTATGTTCTGGCCCCTTGCGAGCTTTGTTTGATCTAGGGTGTCCATCAGAAAGGTAACTGGTCAATGCGGAGTAGTTTTAATAGGGAAAACCATTCTCTTACTTTTGTTCAATACGAGATCCTACTTGTGGATTGACTTCTGAATTCAAGGGGAAACTTTGAGATCTAGGTTCTCTCCCCGTTGGAACTCCTTGCAATCATGTTTGTACCCTGTTGCCGTCCTTATGCACACTTGCAAACGTGAGCTAAGTCCTGCTCACTTAGTGTGCCCTCGGAGACACAATGTCTAAGCCCCAGCCCACACTGTCACCTTGACTGGAAGCTTCTTCCTTCTAGGCTTACTCCTAGGGAAGCCAAGGGGGGTAGTCCCTAGTTACTAAGTTAATTTTAATTAGAATGTTCTAGGAGTTAGTTTCAATTGATTATAGGCCAAGGGGAAAACTAGCCTAATATGACAAGCAGCAATGCAAGTGCAAATCTAAGTCTAAATGTGAAGCAGCCATTTCCCTAAGTCAACTAAAGACTAGTGCCTAAGGTTGGGCAAGGGGTCAACTATGTTTAAGGGTGGTTCGTTACAAGAAATTTTACAAGTAAATCAAATCAGACTACCCAAACCCCAAGATTAAAATTACTTACAAATGATACAAAATTACATAAATTTACAACAAGTACAAGATATACAAAGATATACAAAAGATACAAGATATACAAAAGATATTAACAATTCACACCCTAGGGCCAAGCATGCCCCAAGTGGCACTTACTCCACTTGGACTGCCTTCACTGGCAACTAACCACAAAAGCACTCAAGGATCAAAGCAAGTGATGCCTCCCCAAGTGGGATACTCAATCACTTACTGATCCACACCACAACAAATTGATTAACAAGATATATCAATGTTTTAACCAAATATTCACCTAAGCATAGGAAACATAAATCACAAGAGTTGCACAATTAAAAGCTTATCACCAAAGATGTTTGCCTATCAATACATATACTTCCCCCCAAACATACAAGAGTGATCTATGCAACTAATGTAATTTCTTAAAGATTTTAAGTTTCCCACCCCCTAAGCTAGATGTGTGTCTCAACTTCTGATTCCACCAAATGACTGCCCGGTGCTCAAGATACTGGGGCTACGAGTCCCCAGCCTAGCTTCCAAGGTCAGCCCGTCGCCACTGCAAGTAAGAAGTAGTCCTGACACGGGATCTCCCCAACGAAATCACGGGACGGTCCCCCGCCACTTCCGTCGGACTGTCCTTCAAACCCGTTTTAGATGATGGAAAGAGATGTTTAAGACCCCTAAAATGTTACTAAGTATTGTTAGGACCCTCGGGTGGGTCTTTAAGGTGTGTTGGGTGTATTTTAAAAGGTTTTAGGCACTTTTATTTTAGTTTTTTAGCGTATGGCCGTGAGCAAAAGTGTGTAAAACGAGTGCTTGAAAAGTAAGATTTATATCACCATCAACATGTAGAGATAAAGCAATATGATAGAACAATGTTTTAAACCATCTAGGTAAGCATCACATGAAAGGATTATACAAGATATTGAACCATAAAACCATAAGCCATTCACAAGTAGATGCTAGCAATAGAAATGAAAAATTAAACTTTAAACACTTAGATGATTAAAACCATGAGCATGTGAGATGATATAAGTATGTTTGCAATGTGTTAATGTATGAGAGCTTAAAAATTAAATGAGGCCGTGAGCATGTGTGTTTAAGCTATCAACATTAAACCATAAACATCATTATCACATATATGTCAAGTGTGTGTGAAACCCAAGAGGGCCGTGAGCATTTAAACCATGAGGATATGTATGTGATGTGTTCCAAATAAAGGAGGCCGTGAGCATCAATTGAGTGTGTGAGGTATGAGTGTTAAACCACAATGTGAAGGCCTCAAGAGTGACCTAGGCCGTGAGCAATTAGTGAACAATTTAGGCTAGGCCGTGAGCATTATTCAAGTGTGTGAGCCGTGAGCAATTACACCATTTACCACATGAAACATTAAACCATAAATATATGTGTGATGTGCTAGGAAGTGGATACTAGGCCGTGGGTGTTGAGTGAAAAGTGAGGCCGTGAGCACCACAAGTAAACTAGGCCGTGGCCTCAAGTGTTGCTTCCAAGATAGATATAAAACTTGATTATTACCACATCACAATAACTTTCTAAGTTATGAAAATTTAAGAGCTTTAAGAACCCAATAAAACTTAGCAAATGAGAGATCACTAGAGTATTACCACTTTACTTCATATGCATCCAAAAAAAACTAGCTAAACAACTTAAGAGATCAAGATCAAAAGCATGTAATCACATCCAAGTTATCTAACCATTAAGCATAAAAGTAAGAGCATATGAGAGATTAGGCAGAAGTAAAACTTGTAGATGAAAAACTAACCAAAATATGATCAACTTCTAAGCAAGAAAAACACTACAAGTTTATTTCCTTTAAGGCCAAGGCGATTTTGGGGATGACTCCCCCAAGGTGCCGGCAAGTGAAACCAATAATACTAGGATAAACTTGCACAGAAAATGAGGGCTTTGAGTCTTATGTCCTTCACATACATGAAGAGACTAGACAGGCTGCTGGCCTACTCCTCAGGCAAGAACTATCTTAGCATTGTTGATCATTATTAGATTAATTTTATGGACAAAAATGAAAGAACTTAAAAGAAAACACCACTACTATGGTCAAGGTGGTGGCAAGCCTCCCGATTTTGACCAAAGAGGGTAGCTGATTTATACAACAAATAGATAAATGAAATATATGCTAATCTAAGTTATATGGACAAAAGAATAATTACCCTAAGTTAGATTTGATTTTTAGAGCTCAAATGACTTAGAAAACTTCAGAAAACTTGGAGAAAAGCAAGAGAGAAGAGGAGAGATGTTACCCAAACCAAAGAATGGTAAGTTTGGAAGCCTCCTAGGTGTTGTATGCAGCTTATACCTTTAGAATATATCGTTGTCCTGCAAAAACAGCAAGCAAAAGCTTGCTGGAAATGCTGCAAAAACACCAATAAAAGTTACAGAAATTTTCTGTGTATACACAGAAAATTTCCAGCAAACAAATATGATATGAAAAATGTATTTTGTGACCTCTCTAAGACTAATATATGTGCTGAAAACAAGTGGAAATGACTACAGAAAATTATATGGCAAAGGAAAGAGATTTGGAGTGTTTGAAAGCCTCAAGGGTAGACTCCTCTTCGAATACTATCTCAAGTGAAGCCTTTGAAATGACCTGCAAAAGCTTTGTGCAAACATGAAAATGGCATAGATAGTTTTCTTAAACAATCATAGGAAGAGATAACTACAATCCTAGGTTATCCAAGATAAACATAAACTAGCAAGTGATACTCTTCAACTAGTTTACCTAAGCAAGATGACTTGTACCCAAGATCTACTACCATAAACAAATTAACAAGAAATAAACAATATCACCTCATATGAATGGAGCATAAAGGGAAACCATAAACACACCAATGATCCTCCAAAGCTTTTTCTCATTACCAAAATAGGAGAGTGTTGTAGCCACTAGTTTGCTACTAGACCTCCCAAGAGCAATGAATGGATGGAAAAATGGCAAGAGCAAGAAAATGGAATTGTGAGAAATTTCAACATAATAGTGTTAGCACAAAGATTGGTGAAGAAAAGAGTGAAAGAGACTTCTCTTTATACCTCAAGAGGCAAAGTGAAGGCACTTGGATGAACTCCAAGTGTCAAAACCACATCAAATGAGCAAATCTCAATGAGTGGGCACACCATCTAGGGTTTGAAAACTAGATTTATGGTGTAGGAAAGTGTAGGAGGTGTTGGGATCAAGCAAAGAGGTGTGGGAGGCTTTGGGATTGATGCCAAGGAAGGTGAGAGGTCCAAATAATTTTTTAAAAAATCATTTGTGGAGTTTCTAGAAGAGGGGGGGCGTAACTCCTCTTGGAGGGGCCCAAAAAATGGTCAAAATGAAGAAATGGAGGGGAATTAATGAAAGAAAAGGAGTGGGATCATCCTAGGAAGTGATGTGGGGGTCAAAGGGAGTCATAACTCATGAGAGGGGGCCCCAAATAAGTCACAACAACCTCCACCAAGGAAAAACGTCACTTGCCCTAGGGGGTGTAAAAAATGAGTGTAGAAGGTGGGTAAGGGGTTAGAATAGGTTTAGAGTTAGGTTTTTGGTATGGGTTAGGGTTTTAGTAAGTCTAGGGGGGCGCACCACATGTGTAGAGTGTCATTTCAGCTTTCTATGGAGTGATTCAAGGGATTTGGTTGTTAGTGGGTCGTTTTTCCCCCTTAGGGCAAAAATTAGAAAGGTGAAAAGGTGATTAAAGAGGTTGAATTAAGTTGGGAAAAGGTTAGGAGGGTCTAACTTGCTCATTGCCACCTTTACATCCACTCACTAACTCAAAATTACAATGTTTTATGACATTTTAATAATGTCATCTTAGCAATTAAAATTGTTGTTTTGACTCTAACTGACTCTGAGTGGGCTAAGACATAGCAAAACTTGCCCGACTGAGCTGAAACTTGG
>SNQJ01S0000790.1:157553-190963 GCA_010110895.2 Picea sitchensis | reverse complement strand
ATCATCCTAGGAAGTGATGTGGGGGTCAAAGGGAGTCATAACTCATGAGAGGGGGCCCCAAATAAGTCACAACAACCTCCACCAAGGAAAAACGTCACTTTCCCTAGGGGGGTGTAAAAAATGAGTGTAGAAGGTGGGTAAGGAGTTAGCATAGGTTTAGAGTTAGGGTTTTGGTATGGGTTAGGGTTTTAGTAAGTCTAGGGGGGCGCACCATATGTGTGGAGGCCCCACTCCAAGTTTCAAGGAGTTATTCAAGGGATTTGGTAGTTAGTGGGTCGTTTTTCCCCTTAGGGTAAAAATTAGAAAGGTGAAAAGGTGATTAAAGAGGTTGAATTAAGTTGGGAAAAGTTTGGTATGGGTTTGGGTAGGTTAGGAGGGTCTAACTTGCCACTTTCCACCTTACACTCACTCACTAACTCAAAATTACAATGATATTTGACATTTTAATAATGTCATTTTAGCAATTAAAATTGTTGTTTTGTCCTAGATTGACTCTGAGTGGGCTAAGACATAGTAAAACTTGCCCGACTGAGCTGAAACTTGGTCTATGGGTGTAGGGGGTGCTATTCCATATCTTTTGAGCATAAATACCCCTATCAAAATCCCAAAGATCCAGTTTTTACATTATAAGCTCAAAAAATAATTAATTAATTAAATTATTAAAAATTTAATTAATTAAAAAAAACCTATCTAGACTCGACGAAATTCCGTGAAACTTTCTACACTGTCTGGCATGGTCATTTACAATATCCCTAACAAGGTTACCAAAGAATGAAACCATCAGAGCGCCTTCCACCACTTTGGAGGAAGTCATATGGAGGGAAAAACTCAAGGGAAGTCAGCCAGGAGCTTGTCTGGTCGACAACCTGAGGATAAAAAACCCCCGATGAAAGGAACTCCCCTAATGGATCACCCAAGGTACCTGACCTAACTATGATCCATGCAGACTTATTACATTATTAACCCACGCAGGGGTGCGGAAATTTCGATTACAAAAATTTAAGTGTTGGGGTATCAGATACCCAAGTAGAACCAAAATTGTCTTCAACACAGATGAATACTTCATGGCACATGAGTTGACCACCATTGCTAAATGGGCGTTCAACATCTGGCTCCACATGGGGACGTGTGGTCTATCAACTGGAACGAGGCGGAGATCATACGAGAATCCAACACCTACAAAAATGATGCTCACACAATGCGAACACCAAAGATTTAACATTAGTATACATTCATACATGATAAATGAAATCAATAATATAAACAACATTTACATAATGAAATATCTAAAATACAACAATATAATTACAACATGAAACTATGATATCGAAAAAAAAATTAAGTACATATTGACATAATAAATTGAAATAATACAAAATTAAAATACAAGGAAGGGCTAGAGATACGTTACAACCACCCATGTAATGGGTGAAATGATGTTGCAGGTGTCTGAATAATCCAAGTCCAGGATGACTCACAGAAGACCCCTTCCCAAGTTTGATCAACTTGGAACTTTTTGCAAGGAAAAACCAACCCACAATTATCATCGTTCTTCCCTTCAACCAAACACTAGAATATGACAAGCCGTGTAAATTCTGAATATTTTTCTGCTCATGACTGTCAAGGTGGGAGACCAACCAATACTCATAATGATAAGACATTGACAAACTTCAACTGCCTTCCATCTCCACACAATTCTGCATTAACTTATCCTCTGGTCGAGAAACTGAAGAAGAACCTATCACAGGAACCATCATAAGTTTTTCAAAGTCAATGTTCAAAAACACTGGTTCCTCAAGAGGTGGGTGGGGACTTGAATCATCTGGATATTCAACATTTTCTAACTCAAGATCCTTCACCTCCTCAAAATAGACGATTGATTCATCTATGGGTTCATCCAAAATTTCCTCATGAACTACCTTATCTTTTTCATTGTCAAGCTCAAGTTCATGGGGGTCCGAATATTCAATATAAGTTTCTGTGAAATTATCTTCTATGACCTCCAATTGGTCTTCTAGGGCCACAATTTGTTCATTCATGGCTTCACATGGTTCTTCCTGGGAAGGTTGCATGTTCTGATTTATTTCGTTAAGCTCCTCAATGGGATCTGATGGAGCATCAACCTCTATGTCTGAAGTGATTGTTTCTATATTTGGAAGATTTTTCCTCCTCCATGTTTCCATAAAAATATCAACCAATTCATCATGAACCTCCTGATGACTACGCCCAAACAGATTCAAGAAGGCATGCAAAAAATCCTGTATGGTCTTGAATGTTTTATCAGGTGAGTCATGAAACCAATCACTTGCCCGTTCACCAACAAGAGTCAAGGAAAATAATTGCATTAGAACATCCTCATAAATAGGTGGATCATACCACTTCTCGATATACTTAGTGAAAGCCCAGATGTGAGCACCAGGATGAGTATGATCAAAAAAATCAGGAATGTTATCAATAGCATCTTTAGATATACCATGAAGGTAACCACCAATTCCTGAAAAATCAATAGGATCAAAAAAACCCTCAATTGAAAAAAATCTGGGACCCAAAATTACTAAGGATCCAACAAGAAGGAAAGCATGCCAGCTTCATCCAAAAACGTTTTCAAGTTCAACGATGAAACAAACAAGCCGTGATTCCCTTCTTGAAAAATGCCTTGTCAAATTATTTTAAAGTGGAGTCGCCAGATGACCAAGTTTATTTCAGACAAATAAGGGCATCAAACAAAGCAGAAACAAGAAGGAAAACAAAAGTTAAGTTTATTAAGTTTGGAACGAGGATTGGATACCAGTGAGTGCTTCTTCCCCAAGAATTTCAAGCAGCCAACAAGGATTGCTCCTTGCAGTATGTTTGATAGATTTGTTCAATGGAGTCGCCACTTGGAAAAGAATCACACAAAGCTAACCAATGCAAGCTCAAAGAATTTTAAAGGACTAAAGTTTTTATTACTTAGTTCTTAAAAAATAAAGAATAAGTTAAGTCGTTTTGACCAAGGATAAATGACTTATCCCCGGCAACGGCGCCAAAGATGTTTTCGTCCTAATGCACACTTGCAAACATGAGCTAAGTCCTGCTCACTTAGTGTGCCCTCGGAGACACCAAGTCTAAGTTCCATCCCACATTGTCACCTTGATGGGAACTTCTTCCTTCTAGGCTTACTCCTAGGGAAGCCAAGGGGGGTAGTCCCTAAGTTACTAAGTTAATTTTAAGTTAAGGTTTCTAGGAGTTAATTTCAATTGATTAGAGGCTAAGGGGAGACTAGCCTAGGATGACAAGANGAGCTACGAGAACGAAGCTTGAATGCCCTGCTTTTCTGTGCAAGTTTGTCTTAGTAGTGTTAACCTCACTTGCCGGCACCTTGGGGGAGTCATCCCCAATATCGCCTTGGCTTTAAGGGAAATTAACTTGTGGTGATTTTCTTGCTTATAAGTTGATCATATCTTAGATAGTCTTCCACTTGCGAGTTTATTTCTTTCACACTCTTTCATATGCGCTTGTTTCTCATGTTAAATGGTTAGATAACTCAAACTTGATCTTAATGCTTTAAATCTTTAGTCTTAAGTTGTTTAACTAATCCTTGAATGCATATGAAATTGTAATAGCCTAGATATCTCATTGTTTGCTAAGTCACATTTATCTTCTTTAAAGCTTTTCCACTCTCTTTACTTAGCAAATATGATGTGATGATGGTTAAGTTTTAGATCACGTTTTGGATACATGCTTTAAGCTCACGGCCTAGTCACTTAAGGCTCACGGCCTAGCCTACTTCAGCTCACGGCCTAGTTCCTTTGTGAGGCAGATTTTTACACTATATGCTCACGGCCCAGCCATTTATTTGATGCCCACGTCTCACACACCCAACTAAGCTCACGGCCTATTGTTCATTGCTAGCACATCACACACTCTTTGTGGTTTAATGCTTCACAGGTCTAACACTTTAATGCTCACGGCCTAGCACTCTTTTGCACACATATCTCATACACTCATTGAAGCTCACGGCCTAAGTGTTTATTTCAAACTTATCACATGCTTCATCTTATGGTTTAATGCTTCACAAGTTTAAAGTTTAATTGCTCATGGTTTAACACACTTGTGATATAATACTTTTATGGGTTGGATGTTAATGGTTTAACACATATGCTCACGGCCTAACTCATCTCTTTAAGCTTTCACACTTTAACACATTGCAAGCATCTCTTACATCACATCTTACATCCTTATGGTCTAAATCCTTTAAGTGCTTAAAGTTTTATCTATCATTTCAATTTGTAACATTACATGTGATGGTTTATGGTTTATGCTTAATATTTTTTGAAGTTCCTTTCATGTGATGGTTATCTAAATGGTTTAAACATTGTGCTATCATTGTTATATATCTTTACATGTTGATGGTGGTTTAATCTTACTTCTCAAGCACTCGTTTTACATACATTTGCTCACGGCCATACGCTAAAAAACTAAAATAAAAGGGTCTAAAATTTGATAAAATACACCCAACACATCTTAAAGACCCACCCGAGGGTCCTAATAACACTTAGCAACATTTTAGGGGTCTTAATCATCTCTTTCCACCATCTAAAACGGGTTTGAAGGACAGTCCGGCGGAAGTGGCGGGGGACCGTCCCGTGATTTCGTTGGGGAGATCCCGTGTCGGGACTACTTCTTACTGTGGTGACGGGCTGACCTTGGAAGCTAGGGTGGGGGCTCGTTATCCCCATTATCTTGAGCACCGGGCAGTTATTTGGTGAAGGAGAAGTTTGAGACACACATCTAGTCTAGGGGGTGGGAAACTTAAAATCTTTAAGAAAGAACACTTAGTTGCATAGATCACTTGTGTTTGCTTGGGGGGAGTAGATGTATCGATAGGCAAACTTAACTTGTGATTATCTTATTGTTATATCTATCTACTTGCAACTACTTGTCTTTATCTTTCATGTTGATGTGAACATTTGGTTATTATCTTGAATATCTTATTGATCAATTGTTGTTGTGGTGTGAGTCAAGGAAGTTTTGAGCATCCCACTTGGGGAGGCATTACTTCTCTTGATTCTTGAGTGCTTGTGTGATTGTAGCCAGTGAAGGCAGTCCAATAGAGTGGTGGTGATTATTAGATTAAGTGCTATTGGGTCATGCTTGGCAAACCTTGAACAATTACATTTGTGTATCTTGTATTTGGTTTGTATATCTTTGTATATCTTGTAGATGTTGTAAACTCTGTAACACTTTTGAGATAAAGTAATCTTTGTTTGGGGTAGTTTACTTGGTTTAATTGTAATACTTTTTGTAACTAAACAACCTTTGAACATAGTTGACCACTTGCCCAACCTTAGGCATTAGTCTTTAGTTGACTTTGGGAAAGGGTTGACTCTCATTTTAGACTTAGACTTGCACTTGCATTCTTGCTTGTCATCATGGGCTAGTTCCTTAAGCGTTTAAGCAATTAAAACTGCTCCTAGAACATTGTAATTAAAATTAACTTAGTGAACTAGGACTACCCCCTTGGCTACTAGGAGTAAGCCTAGAAGAGGAAGAAGTTTCAGTCAAGGTGTGAGTGTGAGAACAGGACTTAGACAGTGTGTCTCAGAGGGCACACTAAGTGAGTTGGACTTAGCTCACGTTAGCAGAGTGTGCATTAGGGCCGACTATGAGATTCCAATTGGGGTGGGGGGCAAAGAGATTTTGGTTGTCAAATATGATTCTCTACTAAATAGGAAAAATGTGTACAATCAACAAAACCTGAGAGACTCAATAGAGTGCGCCTCTTGCAGCATTTAACCTAGCACATTAAAACAGGGTGTGCAACTGCATACATGATCTAACATTCTTAGAACAATGGATTGTTTGTATTAAGCAAAAGAAATAGAAAACTACAGGCATGGTTTCTGCCATCTGGACAGGGATATCTGAAGGTGTAAGTGTTAATATTATGGTATCTAAGGGAGGTATTTGCCTCCGTGTGAATTTGGCAGTAGAACTCAGAAACTGAGAAACCTAATGGGTTGGCTAATAACCTAAGTCTTGTCGTCTCAAAAAGATATTTTATATTGGTTATTAGCCTCAAGAGAAGAATTCGGACAGAAATAATAATAATATCTTGAGCAGACACTATCCAGAAGGAGAAATCTGACTGACCATCTGGCCGAGAACCGATTACTCATCTGGTATAAGGATCTCATTTGTCACATCTGTGATTCTGAGAGAGCGATTCTTACCAGTTCAGTTGAATATGGCATACGTGTGGATGAGAACAGAAGCGTATTTGCGGCTAAAAAAATTTTGGATGTTGTCTTGACTATCTCTTGGCTAGGATTTAGACTATCTGATGCGACTCTTGGTAAGCTATCCTTGGAGAAAGGTGCGGCACTGCCCTGTTTGGCTATCTAGCCTAGGGTTTTACTTCCGGAGTGATTCTATGTCAAATTTAAGGTGCTTTCGGAGGAGAGCCCCGGCCTATGGTTGGGTAGCCGAGGGGTATAGTCAATGGTAAAACAAGCACACCATCTTCTATATTCCTAACGGGTTATGGGCCCACACCTCCTTAGACTGACCTAAAACGTGGAAGGAAACGCTTAGAGATATTGAGCTCGGTGGCTAGCTAGGGTTACTAGCAAGTCTGCGGTTGCAAAACCCTAAACCTCTTATTGAGGCACCTTAAGTGGCGAGATTGACCTAATCTCCAGGACATATCAGTTACACCCTAGCCCGGTAGCATCTCCACAGGAAAATACTCTCGAAGGCGGGCGGTAGATATTGGATTTCTGGTCAAACCCAGGGTTTGACCAAGTCAAGCAACCATGGCGAACTCTATGAAGTCGAGAACAAGTTAGATGGAACTCCCCAACTTGAGGCGTGGAAACGGATAAATATAATCCTTGCTAAGAATAAAGTGTTGGATATCGTGAAAGGAAGATCATGGCTTGAGTTTGAAGAAGGAAAAGAGATGGAACCACAGATATTGACTGGACAGGGATTGATGGGTGGTGGGTTTGTGAGGACTGGTGGCGCCGTGTACGTGTGGAGCAGGTAAAATCAAAGATATGCGATACCTAACAAATCTCTTTGATCAAAAGACATTAGATGATTATGAGTCTAAAGAATAGAGCTCCAACATGAAAGATAGATGTAGTAATGACATAACATCATACTTTGTAAGGATCTCCCGGTTAAGTCAACTACAAGCTATTGAAGATCATCTCGAAGAAGGAATTAGTGAACATAGTACTCAATGGTCTTCCCAAGCAATGGGATGCATTTTCACTTTAAGCATGAACACAGGAAGAATTTTGACATTTGAAGAACTTTGGACTTCTTGTGCTCAAGAAGAATCGGGATCCAATAGAAACCTCAAAGAAGTACGATGATCAACCTTCACATCAAGATTCAAGAGCAGGGGACAAAATAAAGTTTGATTCAGAAGGAAGCCAAAACAAAGAAAAGATTATTCCAATCTGATGCTTCAATTGTCATAAGTACGGTCACTACAAGAACCGGTGTCGAGCTAAAGAAAGAAAAACATGAAGCATCCCGGGTTCTTAGAGAAAAGGAACCTACAAAGAAGACTAAGCGGGATGGAAGAGCTTCTTCTACTAAAGGTAAGGTAACAATACTCTTCTTAGCTCTCGTATATATCTTGTTTGCATAGTCTCTATAAATTATCTTGTATATCTATCTCTTGAAATAAAATGTGTTCCAAGGAAAGAGCTATACCTATGGAAAAACAAACAAGATGGAAATAGATATCATTAGATATGCACATGAAAGAATGAAATACAAATCATGTGGAAGCTATTGCAAGATAAATTCGAATCAATCATGAAGAGGCTTAGAAGAAGTCAAGACAAAAGTCGACAATCAAGAGGAAGTGGAAAGAGACTTATAGTTAACGTAGTAGACAACAAAGGCAGGCGTGGACTCACATTGAGCAAAGAGAGCCAATCATACATTCGCAGTGATAAGGATGCAAATGGAAGCATGAACTCTGGGCGGGGAGCCCGACTACATGCATTAGTACATGAATGCAGCGATTAGGAGCTAATCTATGATCCGATACAAAGTTGATGAAAATGTCTTAATATATCCATGGTAGCGATCACGAGAGCGGCCGATGTTGATTCGACCCTTGAAGAACTTCTTGAAGCCTTAAAAATTATTCTAGTTATTCATCGAATCCATTGATCCTGTGATGGTAGGAAGAAGTGGAATCTCTAGGCATGGAACCTATAAACTCCATGGACAGAGCTAAAGAAAAACATGAAAAGAGAATATGAGAGTTGAAAGAAGAAAGCGAATAACCCGGTCATTATCAAGAATCACAAGATTACCCGCCTAATATGAAAGCAATCAAGCGAAAGAGAAGCTGAGATGGAAGTTGTGATGAAGAATAGTTTATAGAAGACTTATGAATAAAAGAATTGCAGATCTAGAACGAGAGGTTCTCCCGGATGGAGGGAAGACTATGATGATTGCTTGTTCCGATAAAGCAGACATACTCTATATAAGTCATTACTTATCATCACCCAACATCCATAGGTTGGAGTTCTACATCAGATGAATGCAAAGAGATGTTCTCGAGAGAAATTGAATAAAGGCGTGTGAGGAGAAATCTCAAGAGACTTTGGGGGCATACCCGAGGAAAAGAGACTCATGTATGCAAGTAGGAAGAAGATAACTTGGTGGAGAACCTCCAATGCGATGAGAAGCATGGTGAAGATTTCCTATAACATCAAGATGACTATATGTAGATCAGATCTCATGATGATAGATGAAGTGCCACATAGATATGTTCGGTTCCAACTATGATATACTCTATTGTTGGATCTACATAGGAAGCCTTCCCACAGAAGTGTTCTAGACTAAAGTACATTGAAATCAAGCATTACATTATCCATGATGAAGTCCAAAAAGGAGAAAGTGGTTCTCAATACATATCTCCACAAATGGCGGATAAGCGGACATTTTGGTAAAGCCTCTATCAAGATGAGCGAGTTTCGCGTGCCTCTCGAAATTTGGAGATCGTGGAAACAACTCCTTCTTATTGAAAAGGAAGAAATGACTCTCAAGTTAGGAGGAGCATTGAAACATTATTGAAGACATTTATCTTTAAATTTGAAAGATGGTCCATCTTGGACAAATGCTTTGCTGTTCAGAAAGTGGATTGAGAGATTTAAATGGACGATGCGCTTTCCCATTGTGGTTAAAATGGGAGGTAGTCGATTGTTGATGTATCATAGGCGTGACTTGCCGTATGTGGTTAACATGGGGAGTGGTCTAGGCGGTCTTCTTGAGGGTTACTCAAGAGGCAGCTCGCCATATTTGGAGCCGGCATTCTGATATGGTTAACATGAGAATGGTTAGTTTGGAGGTTGATCGCGGAGACTGAATATTCCCTAGGGTTGTTCTCTTCGAGGTGCACTTTGATTAGTGTAGGAGAGATGGCCCAGGGTGAGGAATGAGTAGGACGATCATTCAACAGGTTACATTCTCTCCAGGGTGCACACTTTGATTAGTGTAGGAGGAATGGCCCGGGGGTGGGGAATGGTCCAGGCTTCGAAATCCGAGGGGCCAGAACATTCCCTTAGGGTTATACATTCTCTCCGAGGCACGATGAGTGTGGGAGGAATGGCCCGGGTGGGGAATAGTCCCGGAATAGGAACCTCCTTGGGGATTATACATTCTCTCCAAAGCGCTTGCACAGTTAGTGTAGGAGGAATGGCCCGAGGTGAGGAATGGTCAGGACCTTAGACATTCCTTAGGGTTTAAACTTTGTCATTATGTCGAGGTGCACTTTGATTAGTGTAGGAAGAATGGCCAGAGGTGAGAATGGTCCCATGCTTTCGAATGAAACAATCCTTCTTCCTTGGTTGAGAATAGAATGAATCGCCCATTGTTGATGAGGCTGATATTCTTTCAGATTTCACAGATGTTAGTGAAAGATTAGCCCAAATAATTCAATTTATATCCTTAACATTGTTTCTATGCAAATTGCTATCAAATGTTTGTTATAGAATCATATGATAGTAGATAGGAACTCGCATGTAGCAGCAAATATTCTTCCGAACTCCGCGGATGTGAGTGAAGAGTTAGCTTGAACAAATGGGTTATATCATAACATTGTTCTATCGGGGTTGCCTCGGATGTTTGTTATGAGCGTATGTGATAGATAGGGACTCGCATTGGTGTATATGTTTCATTGTTCGCAACCTTATGTTGTTGATTAAGTACTTGTGTGTGTTACTTGGTGTGGTAGTGTACCACTTCGTTAGTTATGTACTACTATGAATGAACAGTTGTGTTCTATCCTTGTTCTAATTACCTTGAAGACTATCGGCGAGTTTATTGGAGATAATGATCATTAGATGAATGATGAACAGGAGATTTTCAGACAGAAAACATTGCAGAGCATTTACTCTTCTTGCATCACTCTATGGTGAGTGACTTATCTAACATCATATCTAACTACTCCGATGAAGTATAGTTTCGAGTTGATCACGGTGATGGTATTTGATGGGTGATGCTAACAGTCTAGTCATGAAATAATAGTCTAGATGACTATATTGATACTCTAGGGTAAATGGTATGTTTGTGCTCAAGTCCATTACGTAAATACCTCTCTCTAGCTAGGAGGTGTTAATATTATGGTAGCTACATGAGGTATTAACTTTTATGGATAAACTTTTGATTAGAATAGAATATTTCAGGAAGCGAGAGAAACCCTAATGAGTTGGCACGTGTGAACCTGACGAGAATAGAAGACTCCGGGAAGCAAGAGAAACCCTAATGAGTTGGCTAATAACCCTAGAAGTCTTGTCGGCTCAAGAAGATGTTTTATATTAGGTTATTAGCCTCCAAGAGAAGAAGTCGGCCAGAAAAAATAATAATATACTGAACAGACACATAT
This sequence comes from Picea sitchensis, assembly GCA_010110895.2. Lineage (NCBI taxonomy): Eukaryota > Viridiplantae > Streptophyta > Pinopsida > Pinales > Pinaceae > Picea > Picea sitchensis. Next base: position 180,066 of record SNQJ01S0000790.1, on the reverse strand, counting down.
CCAGAAGGAGAAGTCGGCCCCAGCAAATCTGGCAGAACCAGTATAAATGCCAGTTCTCATTTGTCACATCTCAGCAGTTGCAGAGAGAGCCAGTTATGCACACAGCAGTTCCCATTTTGGTGCGCACGTGTGGAGGAGAGCTGCAAGAGCAGCAGGTGCAGCTAGCAGTTTGGGTGTTGGCTTGACTATCTCTTGGCTAGGGTTTGGACTATCTGATCAACTCTTTGTGATGTGTTATCCTTGGGGAAAGGCACGCTACCCTTTGTTTGGCTATCTAGCCTAGGGTTTGCTTCCGGAGTAATTCTCAGTCAAGGTTAAGGTGCTCGGAGGGAGGCTTCGGCCTATGGTTGGGTGACAAGGGTATTGTCAATGGTAAAATGAGCACACCATTTTCTATATTCTAACAGTAAGGCATAATAGTGTACACACAGATATGCATAGTAGAGTAACAACTTATTCTAAAGATCAATCTCATTTATCTCATACAGCTTTTGGATTCTGAAGATTGATAATTTTTTGTGCTAGGAGACAAATATGCCATTTATCATGTGCTTTGTTATAAAGTGCTAACTAGTGGTGTAAGGGCTTGAAATCCTGGCCACCACTTCCATATAGGATATGCATTTCAAGAGAGATATTTTCCAATCCAGCCAATATCATATAACAGACTCTAAGACCTAAGTCAGCTCATCAACCCTTGAGCAAAGAGAGACAGACTTACTCAAGCAATTAGTATAATGGAGCATACTCGCATAGTAATGGGTTTGTAATACGTATTAGTGGATGTAAGGAAAAACTCAGCCTCATTCCTCAATGGCCGGCAAGTATGATTTAACACATCAACAATCACCACTCAAGCTCCATGCCATGAGATTAACCAAAATATTTCCTTGGACCAACACCAAAACAGAGAGGGAAAGAGAATACCGGTTTGAGAAAAAAATCGGCCATTTCGGGCAAAAAAACCGGTTCTGTACGGAACCGATCAAAAGTGGTTTGGAGGGGCGGTTCAGACCAATGGGGTCTGTGAACCGGTCGGACCGGCCGATTTTACCAGTTCCGGTCCAGTTCTGGTAACACTGCTTGCAACATCAAGCCACTTCACGAAATAAACCCACTAATTCAAGCAATCATCCTTAATAATAAAATTCACCAAGAGGATTTGCAACACATTCATTTCGTAGCAACATTCTTTACTTTTGGCACTAGTCTAATATATTGCTTATCGTCATTTACTTTCAAGCACTTGTATCTGCTTTCAAGCTATATCATTTGTATTCAAGTACTTTATTTGCTTAATATCTCTAGCATAAGCATTTCCTTCATGTGTCATATATGTTGTTAGAATAGTTGTATTTACTTTTGGATTTCATTTCAAACTCCTAGAACAATAATTGTGCTTAGCTTTAGTTCAAGCCTTAAGTTTTTTTTTAGGGACTACCCCCCTTGGCTTCGCTAGGAGTTAGCCTAGACGGAGGAGTCGAGTGTCAGGTGACAGCTACCCAACTCAAGACTTGCCCCCAAGGCCACACCCAGTGGATTTTGCGAAATCAAACCTTTGTTGGAAAGCTATCGACCCATAGAATGAAAAAAATGGGCCCATGACCAAGGTCCTTGGTTTTCGGGACCTCAAAACTCTACTACTTTTTTCCTCAGATAGAGCATTTACCATTTTGGTCCATTTGTGTTGTTTTTTAAGTTCCAACCCAGTCCCAGATACAATATTGCCTTCCCTAAAGCATCAATGAGGTCATATGGTAACTATGTAGATCCATTTTGGATCAACTATTCAGATTCAAAATGATTGATACAGTGAAAATTTCAAGTCATGCAAATAATCTCAGGGCACTAATAAAACAGTTACCAAAATTAGGTGTGGAAGTCAAAGAAGAAGAGGCAAAAGTTGTATTGTCGAGCAGTTTGCTTTCAAATCATAGCAATGTGGTATTCACGTTAAGTCGGTGGCCTTCACAATTGCTAGATGATATAGTATCCTCTTTAATGGCTAGGTGAAGACAAGGGTAAAGAAACGACACTTTTAATAAAAACATCAACATAAAAAAGGCAACAAATGAGAAAGCAACATTACCAAGAAAGAAAAAAGAAGCTACTATTGTAATAAATTGGGTCACAATCCCTGGAACTGCAAAATACATTGTATAGATGTACTCAAAAGACAAAATAAAAAAGAAGGAAAATTGTAATAAGGACATGGATTCAAGGGATGAACATTTTGAAGACTCTATTGACAAAGAGGATGATGATAAATTTTCTTATGATTACTTGTTTTGATCGACAACTTAACAACTTAAAATCCAGATCAGGGGTACTCAGGAAGGATGCCCAGTGAATTGATTAGCTAGGGGAGTTCAATTGTATTCAACCTTTATAATAAAAGAGGGTTATGGCAGACTGAGAGAGAGATTGCCTAGGGGAATCAATTGGAATCGTGTCTTCAAAGAGAAGGTTATGCAAACAAGATTGAGCAGGTTGTAAGTTGGTTATAGGAGTGGCGGTTCAATAACTTATTACATGGCACATAAAAGAAAGCTAGGTTGATGTACTCAATGACACCTTCATTAATGGATAATATATACCCCTTATATCTCTCTTGTGTATCTTTTCTCTTCTAACAACCCTACCCCTTTTCAGTCTGGAGTTAAATTAACTACTAATTGTTCCTCTCCGAAAGTGGATGCCACTTTGTATCAACAACTTGTAGGAAGTCTACTATATTTAACTCATAGCAGAGCAAATATCAACTTTCTTGTCAATCTGGGTTCTAGATACATGCGGGAGCCAAAGAAAATTCATTGGTTGGCAGCAAAGAGAATCCTTAGATATGTTAAGGGTATAGATCAATTTGGCATTAAGTTCTCTTATGGGGGTAAGGCTAACTTGATTGGATACACCAACTCAAATTGGGTTAGAGATTAGGATGAGCGAAAGTTTACTTCTAGTTATGCCTATTTTCTTGGCTCCAGTCCTGTAGCTTGGTCAAGTAAGAAACAATCTACAATTTCTCTCTCTCTTCCACTAAGGCCAAATACACAGTACTTGTCATAGAGACAGGAGGCAGTATGTATTTGAACTTTATTGGATAAGCTTGGACTTTGTCAAGTGCAGCCAACTTCACTTTGATGTGATAATCAAGATGTCATTCAACTTGCTTGTCATCCAGTGTACCATTCAAAGACCAAACACATTGAGCTCCACCAACATTACATTTTGCAGTTTATCTAGATCAGATTATACATCTAGAGTATCTCCATACCAAGGACCATATTGCAGACACCTTCACGAAATCCTTGACAAAGGCCAAAGTTGTCAAATTTCATACACTCCTTTGTCATTAAGGGAGGTTGGGGGGGTTATTGGTATTGTCCCTCACTTGTCCCCGGGGGTCAGACTTAAGTTGGGATGTGTTAACCCCTATGTTTTCACCCTTGAAAATCTTGAGGGTTAAGAGCCAACATGCATTATTTTGGTTGGCATTATGAGATTCTCCCAGAGTTTAGCACTTGTGGTTAGCAGAGGTTGGTTCCCACTGGAGACAAGTATATGATCGGTACATGATTGTTTAGTTAAGAGTTAGAGTTAGCCTGAGTTCCTTTGCATTTTGAGAGAGAAGTCTACATACAGCAAGTGTTGCTACTTTTTAGGAGACATGGTTTGATTGGGTCTCTTGACAGTTTGGAGCAATTCTAAACATACAGGGATGGCCCTTGCATGATTCTAGGCCCGATAGCACTTTTCTGGGTGCCATGCAGGAGATTTCTATTTTTAGCAGTTTGAGCTCCAGGCCCAAGATCCAGATTTTGAGCTCATGTTATTGATCCTTGAGACATTATAAGTCTTTTGGACCTCTTCCAGGATGATTTGGCACATTTTTCTATTTTTAGAAGGTTGAGCACTAGGGCTCGCATGTCAATTCTAATTGCGGATTTAGATTCCTTACGGAAAATCGAATCCAATGAGTATAAAGTCATGGACATGCAGACAGATTTCTATTTTTAGCAGTCATCGTCATCTCCCACAGTGCCAAGTGGCAAGTTCAGATTCTGACATGCAGTAGAGTCTCAACGAGATGTGGCATCTACGTGGCATCATTTGACCAAGGGCGCATAGGATGCGGTGGCACTTCCATGGAGAAAGTTTAGCCAATCACGCTAACTTTTCTCATCAGTTCTTCTTCACCCGTCATAAAACCACTTTCCATACATTAAAAATCCCTAAACCATTTTCCCATGCTTTTTAAACCACTTCCCTTTAACTTTATCTTAATCCTAAACCCATTTCCCTTTAATTCTATACCTACCCACAAATCCACTTATCCATATTACTTTAATTAAAATAAAGTATCCTCTTTTAATTAATTAATTAATTAATTAAATGATTAGCCCTCGAGATGTAGAACAATCAGTGATGGAGTGTACTATTAAGGCACTCTGTTATGTGAAGTCACCGGTTCGAAACCCTCCACTAGCCTTGTGTGTCGCGTGAGGGGTCGTCTTGGCATGCCTGGGGTTATAGAGGTAGTAGTCGGATAACACGACCATGTGTCACACAAGTATGTGCCCGACTAGTTGTTGATTTCCCCCATCAACAAAAAAATTAATTAATTAATAGATTGATTAATTAATTAATTAATGTATTCCTTAGACCTTTCCCCTTTTCCAATCACTAGCCCACCTATTCATTAACTCACATATTCATATGTCCCCATCTTTATTAACTAACGTGTTTGTCTCCCCTTTAATATTAATTAATTAATATTAAAAAGGGGTTTGTCCACCTTTTGAATACATACCCCCTTCTTTTTATGACTTATGCTCACACTTTAATTAAAAGGTGTACGGTTTAAATAGCCGTGTTCTAGAGTGGGCTAACTCGGGAGCAATCTTCCCTCCCAAGTTACTTTTCCAATCCATTTTCCGACAATGCAGTTTTAAATTTCAGGTTAATCTAGAAGTCTGATCGATTTTCTGAGCATCTGGGTTGGTTTAAAATGGGGCAAAACCCCTGGTGTAAGGTTCTAAAATACATGGAACTTTGATCCATGCCAAACTCAAGCTATCCCTGAAAATCTGGCCGGATTCAGGCCCATTTTTTTGCCTGAAAAGAGGGAAGATTGATCCTGAGTTAGCTTACTCCCATGCAAACTCCTTCATGAATAAAAGCATAACGTATTCTCTTGAGGATCCATGCGTCATACTCCACCTCACGTCTCACTCTCCAATCAAATCCGTGAGTCCATTACTCTATGTCTCCATCTCTCACACGAACTTCCATGCGCCCACGTCATACTCCACCTCACGGCATCTACCTCCCATACATGTGCATTGCCTTGGCTCCCATCACCGTCCTCCATGCATGCTAACCTCACGCACCTCACCTACATATCTTCCCTCACGTCATCCCTTTTTACTCATGTGTAGCTCCCTCACCTACGTCATCCTCCCATCTACCTCACGCACCCATCTCGCTCGCTACACTCCATCACTACATCGTCTTCCAAACCCACACATGCACTCTCTATCCCCTCGTGCATGTATTCCGTGCTTTCCCTCACATGCACGTCATCTTTTCACCTCATGTGCATGCTATCCCTCCCACACATGTTATCACTCCCATGCATGCACTAACTCACTCACCATGCACATTCATATCCTCCTATTCGTTGGTTTTAACCCACTCCCACTCCCCCTCGTGACCATACTCTTTCCTTATTTACCTTTTCCTATTCTCCTACTTCCCTTGCGCATGTGAGCTTCCACAAGTCCACTTGCGCTTTTCTCACAAGTGCGCATGGTTTCCTACTCCCTCATGCACTCATACTTGCGTTTTTACCCATCCATGCAACCTCTTCTTCTCCCTTGGATATGCGCCCTCAAGTGCTATATATTGGATGCTTCACAAGTGTTCTTGGTTGGTTCTTAGCAGCAGCAGCATAGTATTTTGTTCTCATTCTTCTCTTTCTCTCTCTTAGTCTAGTGACTCATTCTTTGAGCAAAGTGATCATTGTACCGGTTGTGGACTTGCCTATTGTGGTGTAGCCAACCCTCTTGCAAGCCTATTCAATAAACAAATTAAGTGTTTGTTCTCTAATTTTGCAATCTGATTTGTCATGTTTCTGAACTATTCATGGTGATTTTATTTGTCACTTGAGTAGTTTTCTGTTCTATTTCAATTCTATAATCATTGTGCTAACCCTGCAGGAACCCTCCAAGTGAAAAAACCATATTTTCCTCATCGTTTTTGGACTGTTTGACACGCTGTCCAAGACGAACAGCTCGCTATTTTTTGGGTTTAAACGCAGAAAATCAGTCCTAAAAGACAGCAGCAAGGTACCTAGGGTGCCTAGGGACTCCCTCCTGAAGCTAGCAAGCACTAGCCCAAATGAAGAAGGGTTTGGTCAGTGACCATTTAGGGTCATTACTCCTTTAATTAGCCAAGTTTTTACCGCTGTCATAACAGATATATCAGTGTAATTTGGAGGGTGGAAATATGTGCTAACGGGATGTTAGTGTTAAATATTAATTAATTACTATTAATTTAATTAATAGGTTATTAGGTGTGACCTGAAAGTCACGTCTTTTATTCTATGACATTATATAAAGGGATTTTGTACCCATTGTATAATTAACACATGAACATTGATTATTATTGAATCCAATGATACATTCATGCATCTCTTGTGTTGTGTGGAGTTCATTATTTATCTCTATTCTAAATGCTTCACAACTATTTCTAACAAAATCACGATCATTGTTAGATATTTCCACCTACTAAACTGTACACCAAGTGTAGATTTTTGTAAGGTCAAAACCAAAGAAGACATGCATGAGCTCCTCGCTTATGTAGGGAAGGATACATGTATGAACATCGTTTGGCTTAATGGCGTACTGTTTTGATGTACTTTTATATTGTACAGGCCTTACCTTTGATCAGGGTACTAACTGGTCTTACACAGTTTGCTTGAGTTATTATAGGTCTTGAGCAGACATAAGCTCATCCACTTAAATGGTAGTATATTTTGAATGGAAATAGGAGTCCCTGAGGAGTTAGGTACAAGTTCTGTGTATTTTCCTCACAAAGAAACCATAAATGATTGATATCAAAACAGGGCGCCCATCTAAAATGGGAAGAATTTATTCTAGAAGCTATGCCACACTTGTATAAGTCAGGAATTAGATTAACAGGGGCACCAAGGTAGCCTAAAGCAACCAATGTTGCAACTGACTACAACAATTTGTAGGACATCAAATCATGACTTTTTGTTCGCCATTTCCACCCACTGAACTGTACAACGATTCCACTTATTAGGAAGTAAGAATTTTCTTTTTGGCTTTTCTTCTAAGAAAATAATAAATGATATTCATATTTCAGACATGTTTGATGTCATTATCCAGGTACCTTGGCATGCTAAATTAAAATGGCCATTGAAATAAAAGGTTTGTGTGGTCAAAATACATATATGAAAGTCTCTTGTTCTATTTAAATTTGATTCCCTCTTTATCAGTTATGCAGTAATCTCCAGCACTTATAATGCTTCTCAAATATAAGTTATTTCAGCTAAAAGCTCAGCATCAACATATTCATATTAAAATAAAAAATGGAACTTTTTCCTATAACATCATTAAAGAGACTCCTGAAGCTACAGAAGAAGATTGACCAAAGATGGAAGAAGAATGTAGTCTCACCCATTGGATAGCTCATATCCAGGCCAACCAGTCCGAAAACCAATAACACTTCCAGCTATAATGACGAACAACATGACACACACATTTGCAAATGTGACAAGGGATTGCACCAATGCACTCTGTCACCACCAAAATTCCAAGGTTTTGGAAATACATTTAGGACATTGTTTGAAGTAAGATGCACAAAATTCAAATGTTTCTCCAACTGAATGCAAACCAACAGCAGAGCATACCTCTTTGATTCCCACACAAAGGAGACCAGCAACAAACATGACAAGTATTCCAGCACAAGGGTCAACTGTGATATCAGTGCCATGAATATGTCGACGAACTAGAAATGAGGGCAGATTATCTTCTCCCCCAAAGAATACAGCCTGAAATGCAAACCACCGAAGGAGTGTTAGATAAATGACACTGTTGTGCAAGCAGAATATAACATATGTATAGAGGGGAAGTTTGATAGTGTATCCTTTGCCATTTGGGTTTTCTAACATATTAGAAAAAATTAGATGATAAGTCAGGCTGTCAAAACATTGCTAACTTTACAGAAATCTACTGGAAACTTCACCAGATATATACAATGTCATGCAGAATCAGTTCTTAAAAATAATTTTGCAGTCTATACAAACTGATTCAACCTAAGAAGCTTCTGATGAGAGGAATACAATAATAGAAACTTCACGATGTAATTATGTAATATCCCCGGATGTGCTAGGCTGGAATATTATAATCTTTGTGCAAATATCTGTTGTTTCTGGTTGTGCGATTTCATCAAACAATTTGCATTTCATATATTATTTATGCCCTAAACTGGTTGACAACTTTTTACAAACAATTTGCATGTATTCTACCACAAGACGTTTTTTCAAACACATTGCACGCAGTTCAAGTACACATAATATGGAGAAGGCAACATGGGTATTTTATTATCAATGGAATCCAAAACACAACAAGACTCTAGTGGCTGCTAAGGCAGCTACATTACATCAACTAAAACACACAATATTCAAGTCAAAACCTGGGATGATGCCACAGCCTCCTCAATAGAAGAAGCTTCCTCCTCCAAACTGCAGAAGGGCTAGCTCCTAACCTCCAAACCTTCTCCAAGATGATCAGCATCTGTCAAAGTAGGCTTCCATACCACAAATCATAGAGTCGAGCTTTTCCTTGTTTAGAGCTCTACCAAACTTAGACAAAATGCTTTCTATCTAGTGTGAAAGACTATTGGGAAATGGAGATACCCATGGGAATATTGGGTTGTGGTTGTGGCTAGTGTTGAAAGGTCTCCTAGATGGCCTTCTACTGAGTGGTGATGAATTCTTGGAACATACTCATGCCCTAGCATTGCATCCTTGTATTCTAAGTAAAGTTGTTTACGGATGACATCTTTGAAATCATCCCAAGTGTCAATCGTAGGTTGGACAAAGGTTACAAGGTGTTCAGTGTGTGTTTGCGGCCATCTGATGGCTTACTCTTCCATGTGTAGCTCGAATACAAGGATCTTATGAGCATCTATCAAAGTAGGCTAAGTTTTGAAGTAGGCTTCCAAACCGCAAATCATGGAGTCAAGCTTGTCCTTGATTAGGGCTCTATCGAACTTAGGGACAAAATGTCTAGTGAGAAAGACTGTTGGGCAATGGAGATACCCATGGGAATATTGGGTTTTTGTTGTTGGTGGTGTGCCAGTTCTCCTAGAGGGCCTTCTACTGAGTGGTGATGAATTCTTGGAACATACTCATCATATCTTGCATCATTTTAGCCTAAAACTACTCTTTTTATTGGACCTAATGTTGTTTTTTAATAGAAAGCATTCCCAATAAGAGCTATTGTTGCTCCTACCTTTGATCGACCGAGGTTTGAGAAAAGTTGGAATCTTGGGAGTCTTCAAAGTCATTGGGGATGAAGATTTTCCAGGTCCTAACAAGCTGCCAACTAGGTCTGTCTTTGACCTCAAGTTGGCTCTAAATTTCAACTGTCAAACAAGGGTTTGCTGCTGTTTTATAACAGCAAACTGTTCAGTAACTTCTTTGTTGTTCCGTTACAGTTACATAGATCAAATGGGTGCTCTAGCATGTAGTTTTTTCACACACCTAGAGATCTTTTAGAGCTAAAATAATGTTGTTCTAAACACTAGCATACATGAAAATGAACACAGGTATTTTTGGTCAACATGACCCTAGATAAAACCCCCCTTGGGAAAACCAGTTTGAGATGAATGTATATATATGGTGTGCACCAAGCATGAAATACAAGAAGGAAGATAAATACAAAGGAACTTGATACTTTGCAAGCTCCTCACAAGCTTTGCAATGGTTCCTTGGGATATGCACCCTTAGAAGAGTGTGCCCCCTCCTTCCTTGATTTTTCCTGAAGATCCTTGCACCCTAGCTCTTTCCCTTTGTTGATTGAAGAACCCTTGCAAACAATCTGCCCTTTGCATGCACTCTCAACAACCCACAAACCATATCCAAGGAAACCCCACTCCAAATGCTACATGTTGGTCTTGCACCCTCCTCCTCAAGTGTGCCCTCCTCCTAGCAAATACACTCACAACAAATAATTGAGGCTCCAACTAGCCTTGCGCCCTCCATGAACATGTGCGCCCAAGCTTGTTTCTCTCTCCTATGAATTCTCACTTCTCTACTCCTCACCAAACTCTCAAGGTGAACAAGTGAACAATTAGCCTCTACTTTGCCCTTTGCACCCTCCTTAAGGATGCATGAAGAAACCTAATAAATGGGTGGATGAGATCATCTCATCTCATCCTAAGTCAATGGTTGAGATCATCTCAAATGAATCTCAACTCAAAACCCACTTTACTTAAGTTTCCATAGTTTCACTTTATGTCCCTTAATTCACCCAAAAAGTGAATTAATTGTCATTTTAGGCTAAAATGACCAAATTTCACTTTTGACTTAAATCTCCTAAGTCAAAGTGAAATTAGACATAAAGTACATAGTACAAGGTACAAAATACTTCCCACATGTGTTTAGAAGCTCATAAACACAAGGGGACCACTTTCAAAGGTACCCAAATCTCAACACTCCCTCTTACCGAGGAAAGTGCCCTTCACCACCAATCTCATCCCTGCAATGGATATGGTTGCCTACTGGCAAATACTCGGTGAGTATGGTTGTACCCTGATCAATGAAAGTAGTCTGACACAGATCTACTCAATCTGCGTGATCCATAGATGGAAGTGTCTATCCACCTATCCAAGATCACCTAGATCTTGGTATCAAACCAAAGATCTCCACCTTGGTCTCCCACCAAGGATTTCTACCTCCTGGCATCTCGCCAACGGTCATTACTCTTGGCATCTCACCAAGAGTCACTCTCTTGGCATCTCACCAAGAGTCTCCCCCTCTTGGTATCTCACCAAGAGCACCTGGATCTCGGCATCTCACCAAGATCCTTAACTTGGCCTCTCGCCAAGTAGCTTCCACCTGAAGTGGATCCAAAACCCGATCTACCCATCTCCGTAGCCAAGTGAAGCTCAAGCCTCTGTGGTGCCCTGCCACTCCTCTTCATCAATCTTTGATGCTCTAAAGCCCCTACACCAACCCTTTGTCTCGGCAACTCTGAAACTGAAGCTGTCCCGGGTGGACCAGTCACCCCTGATTATGGTGTCCATGAAAACTGAGTATGAGCTCCCTCTGAATCACTACTATGAGTTAGTAGGTCATCCTCAAATATGTCTCCCCATATGATGCTAGATGGTGTAACAACAGACAAAGTAGTCGTGAATGCACACTCTCTCGCAAACTGTTCATCGAACTCAAGCTCCTCTGTTGTCACTGCTGAAACATCCTGCAGCTTCTTCTTCTTCTTGGGACACTGTCCTGCATAGTGACCCATCTCCCTACAAGCAAAGCATCTCACTGTGCTCATGTCTCTCTTCAGCCCACTACTGCTCTCTCCTCCCTATGGTGGACCCCCAAACTTGGGACCCTACCGACCTCCCCGATCGGTCTTCTTCTTGCCCTTTGTCCAAAGAGCAAGATCCTCATCACCCTGCAATGTCTGTTGTAGTCCAAAAGCCTCTGATATAAGTCTAGTCTCTTCCTGAACGAAATCATCCCACATCCTCCCCCAAGTGGCATGATCTCCCTGGCAACAATGCCACGAACGAATGGACCCCATGGTTTGGTAAAGTTGTTTAAGGTTGTCCTCACCATAAAATCTAGGTCCACCACCTCTCCAACAGCTCCAAGCTCGTCTCTGATCTGGGTGTATCAACCAAGGAAAGAAGTCACCGACTCACTCTTGAGCATGCGAATGCCCCTGAGTCGATCATGAAGAACCATCTTTCGGTTCTCGTTAGAGCTCTCATAAATCTTGCATAGAGATGCCCACATTTCAAATGCCCAAGCTTTCCTAGTCAAGTGGGGAATGATGTGATCCCGCATTGCATCACATATCGTCCTCTTTGCCTTGTTGTTCCTCTTCCTGAACTATGCTAACAAGGCGGTAGCAGTAGCAAGGGGAATGGGAACAATTGCCTGAACTATATCCCATAGTTCGAGGTCCTCCAAGACAAAGACAATCCTGGCCTTCCAAGGTGACCAGTTGCTAGCTCCAGCTAGCCTATTCTCCACACGCATCTAAGATGCTGACATCACTGCCGACTGCACTCAAACTGATGTTGCAACTGCAAAGGAACGTTGCCTCACTCTTGTCAACACAGGTGTGAAAAGAGGCAAACGAACACCGACCTCACTCCTAGCAATATAGGTGTGAAAAGAGGTCGTGAAAAATCAGCCTCACTCCTACCACGTAGGTGTGAAAAGAGACTGACGAAAATGTCCACAAACTGCTCTACAACCCTCCACAAAAATCTGACAACAAGTTGCCACTGAACTCAATCAATGACTGTCCACAAAATCTGCCCAAAATGTGTCTAAAATAGTCCCTCAATATGTTGTCCAAAATGCAACAGAAATCAGCCACCAAGCTCTAATACCATGAAGATTTTCCAAGTCCTAACAAGCTGCCAACTAGGTCTGTCTTTGACCTCAAGTTGGCTCTAAGTTTCAACTATCAAACAAGGGTTTGTTGTTGTTTTATAACAGCAAACTGTTCAGTAACTTCTTTGCTGTTCCGTTACGGTTACATAGGCCAAATGGGTGCTCTAGCATGTAGTTTTGTCACAAGAAGTTAGCACATGCATACCATAAATTATATAACACACCTAGAGATATTTTAGAGCTGAAATAATGTTGTTCTAAACACTATCATACATGAAAATGAACACAGGTATTTTTGGTCAACATGACCCTAGATAAAACCCCCTCGGGGAAAACCAGTTTGAGATGAATGTATATATATATGGTGTGCCTCAAGCATGAAATACAACAAGGAAGATAAATACAAAGGAACCTGATAATTTGCAAGCTCCTCCCAAGCTTTACAATGGTTCCTTGGGATATGCGCCCTTAGAAGAGTGTGCCCCCTCCTTCCTTGACTTTGCTTGAACTTTGAAGATCCTTGCGCCCTAGCTCTTTCCCTTTGTTGATTGAAGAACCCTTGCACACAATCTTCCCTTTGCATGCACTCTCAACAATCCACAAACCAAATCCAAGGAAGCTCCACTCCAAATGCTACCTGCTAGCCTTGTGCCCTCCTCCTCAAGTGTGCCCTCCTCCTAGCAAATACACTCACAACAAATAACTGAGGCTCCAACTAGCCTTGCGCCCTCCATGAACATGTGCACCCAAGCTTGCTGCTCTCTCCTATGAATTCTCACCTCTCTACTCCTCACCAAACTCTCAAGGTGAACAAGTGAACAATTAGCCTCTCCTTTGCCCTTTGCACCCTCCTTAAGGATGCATGAAGAAACCTAATAAATGGGTGGATGAGATCATCTCATCTCATCCTAATTCAATGGTTGAAATCATCTCAAATGAATCTCAACTCAAAACCCACTTTTCTTAAGTTTCCATAGTTTCACTTTATGTCCCTTAACTCACCCACAAAGTGAACCAAATTTCACTTTTGACTTAAATCTCCTAAGTCAAAGTGAAATTAGACATAAAGTACAAGGTACAAAGTACTTCCCACATGTGTTTAGAAGCTCATAAACACAAGGGGACCACTTTCCAAGGTACCTAAATCTCAACAAGGGAATCTATAGGTAGCCGAAGCAGCATAGGTAATGGTCAAACATGTGGATTTTGGAATTAAAGTCAAAGGGTAGCGGATTACAAGGGTGGAATAGGGAGTTCAAGAAAGAGTCGCAAGTGTGGGATTGTTCCATAAGTTTTTCAATGAAACTAGGTAACAAACTAGCAAAATGGTCTAAGAACCAGCATAATGGTCTAAAAACCAATGGATCTGATAGCAACAACCAAGGCTCGCAACTACAAAAAAACTTTCAAAAATTAACTACAAAAAAAGAAAAGAAAAAATGATGAGGGTAATCTGCGCAAAACATAGGTTACTTTTTTGTGGCTCGAAACACTTGAAGAGAGCTCAAAGGAGAATCCTGGACAGGTATAAAATGTCTAAGGAGGCTCAAATCACAAAGCCCTATGGAAACCTTGACCTTGAGGCACTGGTACCAATTGGTATCGACACAAAAAACCAATGTGAATACTCACATACAATAATAGAAAACCCAATAGATTCAAGCGTGCAAGTAGAGAGGAGATTGTGACAATGCACACATATGGTACACTCTTCATTGCATTATGTATAAATAGAAGTACATAATTGTTGGAGAGTAATAAAGTTGACCAAGTATCCTAGGGTTACAATAAAATATGCATATTTAGATGGGTGATCAAGTATGACCAAACCCGCTATGAGTTACATACAAAGATAGGAACAATAAAGTGGAAAACATAAATTACAATCATAATACATAGTCTAACTAAGTCCACTAGGGACTTAGGGACAATGTCTCACTCTCATTGTATTTCCTTTGGTGAAGAGCATCACTCATTTGGAAAGAATTATGAAAGATAAGCAACATATGATGATGAGGTGAACTAGTTAATGAGTAATCACATACCTTGATTTTAATTAGAAAAACATTGTTGGTGGAAGCCAACCGTGACATTCTCAACAAGCAAAGATTAAAGAGACAATCCTAATCATAATGGAAAACTTATATCTTTTGATTTGTAATGACTCAAATATGTTAACTACATTTGCACACATTTGCATGGCAATAAAGTAAATGCTAAATAGTTTGTCACAAAGGTCTATCAAATAGCCATATGGGAACAACGAGTCAATGAGCAATCATATACCTTAAATGGAAAATTGTTGAACAACTAAATTAGTAAGAGGATTTATCATAAAAAAAAATTACATTATTTATTTATTTTTCAACAATAATTTTTTATGATGGTGTTTTCCTTATGAACTTTTGTATTTTTCAAAGATAATTATTATTGGATTAGACTAATGCATTATATACCTATTTGTGAAGTGCAATTTATAGGTCCTAATGTCAACATGTGGTTGGCTTGCTAGCCATGATTAGGTAAATGGTATGTTGTACAAGTAAGTTTAAAGAGGACACTACAATTTGAGAGTTGTCTAATTCGTTTTCCATTATAAGAAAGCAAGAAGGATGTCCCAAGTGATTGCCAGAAAAATGCAGTGGCCTTTATCACAAGGACTACTTAGCAAGTGGCAACATATTGCTACTAACTACTGGACAACAAGGGTGGTGATCACAAATCTAATGGGGGATACCCAAGGATAATGGCCTCACTATAGCTAGCTGGCAATTAAGTAATTAGTTTATTGCCAACAATTAATAGAAATTGCAAAGAAAATGAAAGGAAAGTGCAAGAAGAAAAGGAACCTCTTGTCGATTGGGTTTAGCTTGAGTGGTTGAGAGGAAAGTTGTTATCCTCCCCTACCCGGGTTCAAATCCCACTTTGTGACATGCTTGCTCTCTTCATGATCCAATTGCCAGGCCGTTGACCTAGCCTTGAGCCCTAAAGAATCTGGTTTACCCTAGGTACCATCCTCAGAATGAGGGGAAGTACCCAGTGGGTTTCCCCAAGAAATGCATTATGTGATTAAAAAAAAAGAAAAGGGTCCTTTGCCTTTTTCCCATTGGTGACTAAGCATATTAAGCTACTTTGATAAATAAAACCTTTATTCTCATAACCTACTACTAGTTATGGTGTGAATGTAATCCAACTTCCTATGACTAAAGCTTTCAAAAAAAAAATTAAGAAAGGATTGATCATGTACCTCAAGCTCTACTTCCCTTAGCTCTAGAAAGTGTTAGAGATGGCAATAATAATAATGCAAATCAAAAAATAAAACTAATCAAACAATTTGTGCAAGTTGTGGATGTCGGTGCTCATATGCCCTCAAAGGCTCAAGGAGTTTAGGCTTACCTAGTATTTGCTTAAATGGCCCTTACTGGAAGTGGTAGGGTGAGGACACCTACAATTAAAGCTCCTAGGCTAGTCACAAATCCAACTATATACAAACATAAAGTCAATGTGTATGGACAAGAGTAACATACAACTAGAGGAAAGTGGACACTAAGTGATTATTGGATTAAAGGCCCGTTGCCGCCTTATACACACCTGGGAGACGTGGAAGAAATCTTCAATCCAATCGATGTGTCCTTGGGGGCAAGTGAGAGTTAAGGTGTGCTGTCACCTAATCCTCAACTCCTCTGTCTAGGCCAACTCCTAGCGAAGCCAAGGGGGGTAGTCCCTAACAAATATACTATGGCTTGAACTAAGCTAAGTACAAGAAATTAAATCTAGGATTTTATTATTCATTCAACAATCAACCATAAATTGAAATACACATAAACCAATTATTCATCCACGATATAACATCAAGCATACACTTGCATAAAAGGATACTCAGGTATGTTTATTAGATGCAAGTAATATTAAAGTTGCTTCAAATAGATATCAAATGTAAAATGAAGCGTGTGGCTTTGTTGAGTGTAAAAATCGAGACTAGTGCCTTAAAGGGAATCGTGGACAATGTAGTTCATGTGTTTTATTAAGATAAATTGATGTTGAATTAATGAGATGGTTTGGGCCTCCTTATGTATCATTCACCAATCTAAAACTTACCGACCTGGTGTGCCGCAGATCCAACAAGGCGAGTTGCCAAGTGATTTGACACACGACACCCAAGGTAGAGGTTTTAGACAAATGATACCACTTAGAGATTGTCCTAATTAATCTATCAACCACTGACCAGACTAGCGTGTATGAAACTTACTTCCAGCAGATCGAGACTAGCTTGCAACTGGAAGGATCAGGAACCGCATTGAGAGCTGAGGGGAATTTGTTTATTTTAAACAAGAAGTAAATAACTGAAATTGAATTGTGAGACTAATTACTAATCCACACTGACCAGGCCTCTTTCGAGGAGCTGAGGGGATGGTTTATTTTCCAACTTGAAATTGCAAGAAGTAAAGCTAATCTAGCAATTAAGTGTTACTTTCCAAATTGAAATCTAATCTATGTGTTGTTACAGTGCTTTGTAATGAATTGAAATATTACTTTAGCTTATCTTTAGTTATGAAAATTAAATCTAAGCTAAAATGCAAAATTTGAGACAATCACCAAACACACCGTTCCCCCAGGGGGGATGAAGAGTGAGAGCTTGTAGCCCCACTGATTTTATTAAAGAACTTACACAACTCTTTATGGGAGTGACTTTGTGACCATTCATTAAGGGGGTCACAAGTCTTTACAATGTTTACAAAATACTTATTGAAGAAAAGGGGTGCCCCCGAGGGTCCCAGATGCTCCAAATCTGCCCAAAACGAACAAAATTTCCTCTTATCTGTTTGTCAACCTGCAAAAAACAGCAAACAAACAATGACAAAAATGCCCAAAAACACTTTGGAAGTGTCTTGGGTTATTAGTAGGAAAACCCCAAAATTGACTAAGTAAACTAGCATAAAATGAGCAAAAATGAATTAAGAAGAGCAAGCTAAAGAGCTTGTCTCCTTAGGGTCTTTTTCTATTGTTTTAAAACAGCAATATAAAAGCACTCTAATTGCCAAATATGGAATTGAAAGCTTTAGAAAAATAACTATCCTTTAACTTCTAAAATTTTTGAAAGAAAAGCATGCTAAAGGAGACTTTTCCTATGCTAGATCTAAGTATTTAGATGAAACTTGAAAGTACAAACTTGAATATATTTTATCTTATGCATGTACACTTAAATATTCAAAATTTGAAATAAAGATAGATCTAAGCTACTTGCATTTCCAACAAAGTAACCAAAAATTTTAGATTTTCTTTGAGAAAGAGTGAAGGGAGAAAATTTGTAGCCTTGGAACCTGTTGTCGTCCTTATGCACACTTGCAAACGTGAGCTAAGTCCTGCTCACTTAGTGTGCCCTCGGAGACACAATGTCTAAGCCCCAGCCCACACTGTCACCTTGACTGGAAGCTTCTTCCTTCTAGGCTTACTCCTAGGGAAGCCAAGGGGGGTAGTCCCTAGTTACTAAGTTAATTTTAATTACAATGTTCTAGGAGTTATTTTCAATTGATTATAGGCCAAGGGGAAAACTAGCCTAATATGACAAGCAGCAATGCAAGTTCAAGTCTAAGTCTAAATGCAAAGTCAGCCCTTTCCCTAAGTCAACTAAGAACTAGTGCCTAAGGTTGGGCAAATGGGGTCAACTATGTGTAAGGGTGGTTCGTTACAAAAAAGTTTACAATTTAATCAAGTCAAACTACCCAAACCCCAAGATTAGAGTTACTTACAAATGATACAAAGTTACATAAGTTTACAACAAGTACAAGATACACAAAGATATGCAATAGATACAAGATATACAAGAGATAAAAGAATTCACACCCTAGGGCCAAGCATGCCCCAAGTGGCACTTACTCCACTTGGACTGCCTTCACTGGCAACTAACCACAAAAGCACTCAAGGATCAAAGCAAGTGATGCCTCCCCAAGTGGGATACTCAATCACTTACTGATCCACACCACAACAATGATAAACAAGATATTCAATATGATAGTCAAATAATCACATCAACATGAAAGATAAAGATATTTAGTTGCAAGCAAAAAGGTAAAGCAATGAGATTACCACAAAGTGTGTTTGCCTATCGATACATCTACTTCCCCCCAAACATACACAATGTGATCTATGCAACTAATGTACTTTCTTAAGTATTTTATTTCCCACCCCCTAAGCTAGATGTGTGTCTAAACTTCTAATTCCACCAAATAACTGCCCGGTGCTCAAGATACTGGGGCTACGAGTCCCCAGCCTAGCTTCCAAGATCAGCCCGTCGCCACTGCAAGTAAGGAGTAGTCACAGACACAGGATCTCCCCAACGAAACCACGGGACGGTCCCCCGCCACTACCGCCGGACTGTCCTCCAAACCCGTTTTAGATGATGGAAAGAGTTGTTTAAGACCCCTAGAATGTTACTAAGTGTTGTTAGGACCTCCGGGTGGGTCTTTAAAGTGTGTTGGGTGTATTTTAAAAGGTTTTAGGCACTTAAATTTTAGCTTATTAGCGAATGGCCGTGAGCAAATGTATGAATAACGAGTGCTTGAGAATGAAAGATTACACCACCATCAACATGTAAAAGATAGAGCGATATGATAACTCAAAGTTTAAACCATCAATGTAACATCGCATGAAATAATTTTAAAAGATATTAACCATATGAGCATGAACCATAAACCATGTAATGATACTTGAAAAGGAAATGAAAGATAAAACTTTAAGCACTTAAAAGTTTAAAACCATGAGCATGTAAGATGAGTGTAAGAGATACTTGCAAAGTTTTAAGATGTGTGAGCTTAAGAGATTAATGAGTTATAGTATGAGCATAAGTGTTAAACCATCACATCTATCATAAACATATTGTCACAAGAATGCTAAATCATAAGCAATTAAACCTTAAAACTTGTGAAGTATTAAACCATGATCATCATATCATATGTGTGTGAGATGTAAGCATAAAAGTGATCAAGGCCGTGAGCATTCAAGGTGTGTGAACCGTGAGCAATTATACCATTAACCACTTAAAACATTAAACCATTTAGAAGTGTGTGTTGTGCTAGCAAGTAAATGTGAATAAAAATGTGCTAGGCCGTGAGCAATGTGAGGTAGGCCGTGAGCAATTATGTGTTAAAAAGGTGAAACATCAAACCATATGTATGTGTGAGCAAGTGTGTTAAACGTGGGTGCTCCAAAACAAAGGCAAGGCCGTGACTTCCAAGTGCAAAACGCCTCACAAATGGACTAGGCCGTGGGCCAAAGGTGGCTAGGCCGTGAGATGAAGAGGGCTCAAGAAATGCCCTTGGCCGTGAGCTAAATGAGTGAGGCCGTGGGCTAAATGTATGCCTCCAATACCAAGTCAATGCTATGCTAAGTTATATAATGAAAAGCTTAAAAAAAGAACCAATGAAACTTAGCAACTAAAACAATCTTAAGATCATCAACAACTCATATGTATCTAAGATTAGTTAGATAACTTAAGAAAGAGATAGATCCAAAGCAAGTTACCACATTTAAACTATCCAACTATTAAGCATGAAAGCAAGAGCATATGAGAGATATAAAACTAAACTTGCAAGTGAAAAACTAACTGAGATATGATCAACTTTCAAGCAATAAAATCACTACAAGTTTATTCCCTTAAGCCAAGGCGATTTTGGGGATGACTCCCCCAAGGTGCCGGCAAGTGAGGCTAACACTACTAAGACAAACTTGCACAGAAAAGGAGGGCTTTGAAGCTTCGTTCTCGTAGATCCGGAGAGCCGGATAGAGAGAATGTTAGCTAGGTTGCTGGCCTATTCCTTAGGCAAGAACTATCTTAGCATTGTTAACAAACATTTAGATTTATTTTATTTTACAAAAAATGAAAGAACTTGAAAATAAACACCACTACTAAGGCCAAGGTGGTGGCAAGCCTCCCGATATTGGCCANAGCTGGACCCCACAATGTCTCTCAATAACCCCTGTACTCTCTATAACATCCATTTGGCTACTCTGGTCATCATAAACCTCTGCACTGTGATGATGTCCCAAAGTGGGGACATTACACCAGTGCCTTAAAGTGAATCGTGGGCATTGTAGTTCGTGTGTTTTATTAGGATAAATTGATGTTGAATTAATGAGATGGTTTGGGCCTCTTTATGTATCATTCACCAATCTAAAACTTATCGACCGAGTGTGCCGTAGATCCAACAAGGCGAGTTGCCAGGTGATTTGACACACGACACCCAGGGTAGAGGTCTTAGACAAATGATACCACTTAGAGATTGTCCTAATTAATCTATCAACCACTGACCAGCCCAGGGTGTTGAAACTTACTTCCAGCAGATCGAGACTAGCTCGCATCTGGAAGGGTCAAGAACTGCACTGAGAGCTGAGGGGAATTTGTTTATTTTAAACAAGAAGTAAATAACTGAAATTGAAATGTTATGCTAATTACTAATCCACACTGACCAGGCCTCTTTCTAGGAGCTGAGGGGATGGTTTATTTGCCAACTTTGAAATTGCAAGAAATAAAACTAACTAGTAATTAAAGATTTTATTTTCCGAAATTGAAATCTAATCTATGTGAAGATTGCAGTGCTTTGTGATGAATTGAAAGATTACTTTAGCTTATCTTTAGCTATGAAAGTTGAATCTAAGCTAAAATTGCAAAATTGAGACAAACACCAAAAACACCATTCCCCTAGGGGGGATGAAGAGTGAGAGCTTGTAGGCCCACTGATTTTATTAAAGAACTTGCACAAATCTTTATGGGAGTGAATTGTAACCATTCATTAGTGGGGTCGCAAGTCTTTACAATGTTTTACAAATGTTTATTGTAGAAAGGGAGTGCCCCGGGGGGTCCCGGATGTTCCAAATCTGCCCAAAACGGACAGAACTTCCTCTTATCTGTTCGTCAACCTACACAAAACAGAAAACAAACAATGACAAAAGATGCCCAAAAACACTTTGGAAGTGTCTTGGGTTATTAGTAGGAAAGCCCCAAAATTGACTAAGTAAACTAGCATAAAATGAACAAAATATGAACTAAGAAGAGCAAGCTAAAGAGCTTGTCTCCTTAGGGTCTTTTTGTGCTGTTTTAAAACAACAATATAAAGGCACTCTAATTGCCAAATATGGAAATGAAAGCTTTAGGAAAAGAACTATCCTTTAACTTCTAAATTTTTTGAAAGAAAAGCATGCTAAAGGAGACTTTTCCTATGNTAGATCTAAGTATTTAGATGAAACTTGAAAGTACAAACTTGGATCTAGTTTATCTTATGCATGTACACTTAGATATTCAAAATTTGAAAATAAAGATAGATCTAAGCTACTTGCATTTCCAACAAAGTAACCAAAAAAATTTAGATTTTCTTTGAAAAAAAGTGAAGGGAGAAAATTTGTAGCCTTGGAATCCTTGGGCAATGGATTCTTTAGATGAGTTAAGGAGGGACCGAGTCTTTAGATTCTTGAAGTTGTGAAGAGACAAACAAGTTTCATCACCACTCCAAGCTATGAAAACCTGTAAGCTTTAAGATCTTGCAAATAAACTTGTTAACCAAAATGGTGTCACCTACACAAGAAACTTGAAGAGTATGTTAGTTAACCAAAACATGCATATATATTAAAATCTCTAAATGTAAATGAACAATAGGATTATTAGAAAACTAGCTAAATCCTATCCTACAAGATGATAGCATCCTTGCAAAGGCCAAGATAACAAATCCAAAGAAGAAATTAGGCAAATATTACCTCATGAATTAAGCACAAATTGACATCAAGCATCCACACACATGTATAACACACCTTCTTGACCTCCAAAGTCTCTTTATTCCAAATGAAAAGTAT